>JASANE010007872.1:0-16531 GCA_030248225.1 Trileptium ribeirensis
TTGCTTGGCTGCTCTGGCCAACTGCATAATTTATAGGCTGTGATCGCAATTATATAAAAACAGTGTACTGACGGTTTTTGAGTCTTAATATTATGATAAATATGAACCATGCCTAATGTCGCATCTGTAGGATAATCTAAGCTAGTATTCTGCCATTATCCCGAATAAGTCAAATTTGTCCAAAATACTAAAAATAAAGCTGCACTCAACATTATTTAAATTTTGTGGCCACTCAATTCGATATCACTAGAGATAAAGCATTAGTTTGCCTTCGTTTTTCCGTATGACATTTGATAAACTAAGACACTGAAAAATCTGTATACCTGTGCCACAGGTGACTGAGCATTGAGACCATTCAGACCATTTTGACCAATCGCCAGATACAGTGGCAGGGCTATCTGCTGAGCCGTCCGTCTTTAGACATGATGATGTATCTAAAGCATTTGACGCCTTTTGTAATGTTTGAAATCACATTTTAGCAGTCTGCCATCGGAATAAAAGAAATACACAAGGGTTAATGTTTCTGGCAGATGAATTTTTAATAACATGAGCTTAAAACGGCTGAAATAAAAGGATTTACATTAGTGGAAATAAGATTTCGCACAGATCATACGAAACTTTTTCAGTACACGTATGATAGATATATCGAATAATCTTCCTGAATGGCTAGAGATGAAATAGAATAGTATTAGCAAACAAGTTTGTCATCTCTTAATAAAATTAATCTTTCGCACCATTTAAGCACATTAATCATTGACCAGATATTAGTGAAGTTTACTCCCTTTCTTACCAAAATATTGACCAATTGCAAAACGTTAAATTTTTATCATTTATTTTTTTAATTCTGATGTAAAATATACAGCTTAAAATTATTGTTTTGTATGTCACTAAATGCGTCTCTGTGACTACTAACTTTGTAAGAATAAGTCCTGCTCTGTATTCGTATCATTATTACGGGCATATGACATCTTTTGCTTCAACTAAAATGCAGCCTATTTGTGCTTTAAATTCATTGTGTCTGTTTGAGTGGCTATTCACGGGAAACAATTTTGTTACCGTTGGGTTTAATAGGAAATAGTAAACGTTCATTTTGCAAACACTGGTTTCAACTCGGTTTCAGAGTTTTGAAATTAGGGAGTATGAAAATTCTAATTTGGCTAGTTATAACATCGACATATAGACATCCGGAACTGTTTACAAATTTCAAATGCAAATTTGAAAATAACAAAGCACAGATACTAATTATACCATAATGTATTACCGTAGTTGCAAAAATGAATATATATAGCGAAGCACACATACCATAATCAGATGGCTAACGATGATGACTTACCAGAAACACAGTCGTTATCAGTCAAATCTCGTTTTAGCACATCTCGACTGCAAGTCAGGTCCTAAAATACCAAGTAAGTCGTATATATCTCTATATAAGTTACAGGTGAGTCACCATAGGCAGAAAAAGAGCACCTTACAGCGGAGGTTTCATTGAACTGCTCAAACGTCATCTAATGGGATGCATGGATCATGTCACTCTCCCACGAACCACTGGAACATGCATAGGCGCTCAAAGTCCGCCCGCAAAGGGGATAATTGTGGCGCGGAGGATAGGCCAAAGTGGTAGTCCGAATCTTTCTCTGCATATTGCCTAACAATGGCCACCCAACCACTTCGCCATAAAATTTTTCTAATGGTACCAAAAATTTTGCGCCATGTGCGCGCTTGGGAGGGTAGGGGATGCTGCGCCCACCGTGAAATCCTGCATCTGCCACTGTGCAATCCCAAGCTTTAACATTCTTTTGCCCTAGCTTTACACAAGAATCGAACGTAAGCCTACGGATTAGGCTTGGTTGATAGGGAAGTTAATGCGGAACTGGGCAGTAAGTTGCCAAGATTTCGATATTTACGAAGTACACAAAATTCAGTGGAGGTTTTCTCTGTTAAATCTAAACGAGTTACGCTGACGATATTTGTTTTAAAACAAAGCGTTAGAAGCCCTGCTTCCAACACTAGCTAACCACCATAATCCTTTAATTTAGAGATTTCTTTATATTGCCCAAAATGTAAAAGATGTGAACAAAGAACTTAAAACTATGCCCGAATTTAATTGAAAGCACAATTTGTTAACAACGCTAGATTTAGAGACGTTGCTACTATCATTTATATATAATAGTTCCAAACATGCAGACATATGATGAAGCCAATGCCGTTTACTAGACAGTAAAGTTACAGCATATACATGTACCAATAGCTAGCTTGTCTAAAAACCTCAGTTATGATCATTCGTAGAAAGTAGAATAAACAAAGACATAAAACCTAAAATATTAAAACATATAAGCACAAATTACTAATACATAAAAATAAAAACATAAAACAAAGGCTAAAGCACTAAAGATAGAACAACGATATAACGTATTGCATGCCGCGCCGCTCTTCTCTTTCAGGTACTACGCCTAACGTGTAAGTCTTAGCCTTGCTCTAAACTTAGGTCCTCAGTCGATATGTACACTATTAAGCCTAAAAAAATAAGAAGTATGTATGCCGAAGTTTGTAGTCGCTTGTCAAAACATACAATTATTGGATGGCATCGAATCTTAATTAGAAATTAAAAATTTAAATTAAAAATTTAAAATTAGAAATTAAATTAATTTCAAATTAGAATTCCTAAAAATTAAAGCTTAAGTAAAATCTAAAATCAGGCAAAATGTTTGATGCCAACATTAAATATATACAGGTCGTCATTCATTAAGCTTTGTACTACACTCTGCATATCTACGTGCTGCCTTCGTGTCACAAAAAAGTGAAATAAACGACAAAATAATGACGCGTAACACTGAATACCTACCATACACGATCCCTGGATACAATATTTCTGATTTCCACAGGACGTACCATCGGGCAAACTGTCTCCAAAATGGCGAAAAGTTGTGCGCTGTGTGAATGTTGCTTTTACAACGCAGAACACCTAGGATATGTATGGCATAATAAAGACGATACAAACACATATAGGTACGTTACAGGTGCCCACAGCGGGTAGGGTTACCCGTACGAACATCTAAGCCGCATTTATATGTAATCGATAAGCCCGTCTTGAGACTCCGCACGAAAAGCTTGCTATATACATTTTATTTTGGAATAAAAATCTTGTTTTAATGTTTTTCGATCAAAATAACCACCATAAGCGTTACATATCACTAAATATAAAATTTCTTTAGCCTGGTTATTACAATTTTCAGTGTCCAAAAATAGGAATATACACAGAAATGACCATTTAGAAAATTAAAATGAATTCAAAATCTTTTCATTACATAACGTACAAATCTTCAACTTTAAGTTGTATGTAATTAATATGAAGGATTGCGTTCATTTTTTCGGGGCATTCGTGGGTTACAGTAATAAAACTTGTCTTCATTATTGATATTAATACTATTAATATTAACACAGAAACAAAACTTGTCTCTACTTGATTTAAATATTCATGGAAGCAAAACGACATTTGACAAGGTATTTTATACCGAAAAAAGTTTCAGCCGTTTGAAAAATCACGTAACTTGGCCCAAGAAAAAAATTTCGCCTAATGTAATTTACAAAATGTAGTTATTTGATATATATATATAACCAAACTATGACGCCATGTGATATAATAATCCTCACAAATTTTAAAGGGCTAATTGCAATAAGGTATGTTTATTGTAAACATATTTTAAAATAAAAGCCACTACAACTAATAGTTGCCTTTCAGTTATCATGTGAAAAATTTAATACCAGCCTTAGAGCGTAAAACACTCGTCTTAACGCAAAGGATGTGAAATTCGATGGAATTTTAAATTCATTTAGGCACAAAACTGCGTTCTGAAACGGAAATATGGAAAAGGAAAAAACTAATTAAATAAAACCTTCAAATATCTTGTGACATCTTAAACATTCCGGATTACCGCGAATGCACGATGGTGCACAAGTGTTACGCAAAATCTGCAGTTAAATTGCTTTTGATATTTCAGCTTTGAAAATAAGCCCTACTTTGCAATACAAAACTCAGAAATTATGTTCATATTTCTTTGATTAGTAATCAGATCTAGCAGACCCCAGCACATATACATTTGGCTAACCAAAACTTTAAAACAGATTTGGGTTTCTCAGTTCTAAAACGTCACAGATTGATTCAAAAATTTCTGACATATTTCTGATCTTGAACGAACAATTGATATGTATGTAAACAAACAATATTTCTAAAGGTTACTGACTTTACAGGCACGGTGACGGGTTCTGCTGAGTTGAATGCCTTTTCCACTTAGGCTCCAGTCTCCTGTTGTTGTTCTGATATCCTGACACTTATCATCGAGGAAAGACTGCAAGCTTTGAGGTGAACACGATTGCGTCTGTGCTTTACACACGTAACCGCGATATTTATCTCCTGAAACTCGAACAAATTTGACAGAATGACATTCAAATGCTCAGAGAAACGTCGATAAAGCTTTAGCAGACATACTTAAAAGAATTTCTGCAATGAACATCTCTGGTCTCATTAGATCCTCCTACTCAACATGAAATAAGGTTTTTGGAACAAAAAATTATGCAAATTTGCCTTGTAAAATATAACAAATACATTTGCACCAAGTTCCCAGAGCCAATGCAAACGCCTAAATTTTAAGAAAATGGCGTCTACAAACTGCTTAAACTAACCATTTGCAAACAGCCAAATTGAAACTATATAACTTCAGGTCGGAATATCAAAATATTCTGAAGAACCGCTCACGTTCCACTTGATTTTTAATAAAGCGAGAGACTTCCTTGTTTAAATCTTTGCTGTCGCCAAATATTGTGCTTTTTGTGCTACGCTGAACAAACATTTGCCGTTCCGAACACTAAAAGATATTTCTTGACTGCAACCGCATACCTTTAGCGACTAAGATATTTCGAAAACGTGGCCCTGATTTTAGCGGTTGGTACAAAATGAGTGAATGCTCATCCAAATGGGAAAACATATATATAAAATAAACATAATTAATACTAATTTCACAACGTACAGCGTTGCAACTGATAAAGCTAAAAATTTTTCTGTAGCAATGTTGTGTTAGACGATGTTCTGAGTACAATTATCTGTGGGCATTGTATTTGTATCTCTCGTCTTTACATGGTTATAGTTACATTAATTTTACATTATCGAGCATAGTGATACATTGTTAATTTTCATACGTACATAAACTGGATATAAGTACAGATCCTTCAAAAGCCGAAATTCAGTAATTTAAAATGGAACACATTAAGCGAACCTGCACACATGTTGCCTCCATTGAGTGGCGTTGGATTGTTACAATAACGCTGTGTGACATGAACAGGAACGCCACCAGCGATTGGTGCGCATGCAGGGCACCGGGCACATTCTTTTGGTGTCCAGGATGACCATGCTCCATGGACTACCTGCAACATAATCTACACTTCGGTGAATGTGGTTGTAATTTTGATTCCATATTCAGATATGTATATCTTTTGTAGAGGAAGAGCTTCAAACTGGCTATTTTCCGTACCATTTTCTATTAAAAAGAAACAAAGTAGCTAGATTTTTTTATAATAATGGTAAAAATAGAATCATTTTTCACAATAATGGTAAAAAGTTCATAACATTTATTTCGCTAACATTTACGAGAAATGGCAAAATAATCCAGATTAAAATTTTTATCGTAAGCTATGAATAAATATCCTATTTGATTCGAAATTATTATTGACAAGAATGAGAGTCCAAGGGTTAAATTAAAATCTCTTGAGTGTGGATATAATTTTCCGTTTTAGCATTTTAATTTTTCATGCTGGTTAGCTACATCGAATTCGCACTGAACAGGTTTGAATAAAAGACAAACTCATGACAAGTTTATTGTATTTGTGGCATGTGGGTATGTGTCAAATTGCATTTTATCCCTTAAACATCGCCGACGTTTCAATTCTATAACACAGTAAGTATAAGTGGCTGCCACCAGGAGCAAAACATTATATACAGGACTAATTGCTACAATTAAAGGTGTGTTCGCACGGTCAAAAATTTATCTCAAAATCTAATCACATTTTGAACGCAGCTGCTCTCGATTTATTGAATTTGTACGTTTGAACGCTGTTTAAACTTTTCAAGGGCATTCCATTAGGAAACCATCAAGGTGGATGTACTATCTAAAAATTTTTGAGCTCACATATTAATCTCAAATTTTCAAGCACGGCTATTCGCTATATTTTTCCGATACAGTTTAGTGTAAAATTTTGATCATAATTTGATCTGATTTTGGGCTCAAAATTTGAGCAAAAAGTTTGAACGTGTAAACACACATTTAGAGATGAGCTCTCGCAAAAAAAATTTTAACTAAAATACACATAATTTTTCTTACTTGAGAAAGACCTACATATTTAAATTTTGATGAACATCGTCGTAAGTCTTCGGCTGTAAACTTAAACGAGGCTTTGTCGTAACAGTTTTATTTTGAGTAAGAACGAGTTTA
Source organism: Trileptium ribeirensis (assembly GCA_030248225.1). NCBI lineage: Eukaryota > Metazoa > Nematoda > Enoplea > Enoplida > Thoracostomopsidae > Trileptium > Trileptium ribeirensis. The sequence goes on from JASANE010007872.1 coordinate 6,483, forward strand.
TGTAAAGGTCACTGACTAATTACTAATAGTTAATTAAGCTCTCGAGTTATCAACGTATACAGTATTTTAGACAGCCAAAATACAACTAAAGTTTTGTGAATTTTTGGAAATTACTGCATGCGGTGGCAATAAGCAGGGGCAAAATCTAGGCGCAAAGCCACATTATAGGTACTAGTGAAAATTAAGCACTGCCACTCTACACCTGCAATTTTAGGTTTTTTTGTATCGTTATGTCACTCCGGTTGTAAATATTATTTCTAACCCAGTATGTAAATATCAAGCTTACTTTGCATAATTCAACGGTTTTAAAGTTTCAGAAGTGTGCCTAATTCAGGGGTGGGTTTGCTTATAGATTAACCAAAAACTAATACGAATTGCATTTTCAGTCTATCATCTTCAAATATGTTTTTAGTTTTATGCAGAGAAATATTGTGAGATAGCATGAGCAATTACATTCTAAATAGGTACATAAAGTTGACCGGGTCAAAAAAAGTTAGCTCAGCGTAGTGTAATAGCTGGTAGTTCTCAAGCGTTTACGTGTTCTAATCGTTGAAAGCGCTGTCAAGTTAAATATCAAAGATAAAGAATGAGCTTCATTCAAAGCTGTTTTAAAAGTGAACTTTAAAAAAATCATAGTTTTACATCAAATATATGATCAAATATTAGGTTTCAATGGACTCACTTGGGGCTGTTTGAAAGGCTGAACCGAAATTGTGCTGTGTTTGTCGTCCGGCTTATATCGCCGGGAATTCGTTGTTCGAACTATCTTCGGCGTAGACGAATGCCACGAGACACACATTCCGCCCATGCACCATCGTCCCTCGCCGCAGTGGGTACCTTCCAACGCTGGATGTGAAGTAATGACACGCCCGAAATGCTGCTTTCGGCACCACATCATTGTGCATATCGAATTCCCGTCACGAAGTATCTAAAAATTTAATTTACGAATATAATTTTGTTAAACGATTCTTTGTGATACATATATCGGGTGAAAGCTATAAGGAATAGAATTTAACTACATCCTGAAATTCGTTACTGTTCTGATATTATTGCTATTTTCTTTGCAAACCATTAACTAATTTATGTGGTTAATTTGCAGAAAACTTAGAAATATTTATAAAATTTGCAAGCAAAATCTGTGCAACTCGATTAATGTATTTCGTGGGAGACAAAAAAGTTCTTATATGCTAAACAGACGAGAACTAGAATAACAACATAAGCAAAACGAAAAGAAAAACTCAGAGTCGCTGCTGGTATCTATCTGCGTGGCCTCCTCCGAATTGTGGTATGAGCGCCCCGAAACTGTTGCGAGTACCCCCAAACTACGGTATTATGTACCCCATCAAACTACGGTGTGACAATCTCAAGTGCCTCCCAGCCGCCGTGCCGATACCCTCATCCATAGTATTTCATTTTCTGAAATAATTTTCTGGAAACAAATTTAGCACTAGTCTGATCGAAGTAATTGAAAAAATTTAGGATATGCGAACGTGTGCCAACCTCTGGCAGCATAACTGTTGTAAACTTGAAAGTACTAAACTAGTAGCTGGTTGTATACGAGTGATTTTATGCGCTAAGCATTAAAAAATGTGTATTTTGTGAGAGGCCTTTGACATGTGAATGGCCACACAATTGGGCTTATGGTGGCATTAACACCGGCTCGAGGAAAAACTAAGCTAAAGGAGTAACAAGCAATAGCGAACGCCTCGAAAATGCAACAGAAGGGTTTGGCCTTGGCTATGCATAGAATCCAATGGTCTTTCGCCAAAAGAAGATGCCATTTTCAGTTGCCAACAAGTTTTCTATGGCCTTAGACGCCATTTACAGTTTTTTAGTTTCTCTAAAATAAACGTATATATTAATAATTTTATTACTTTCGCAGCTTCCCGGTACGTAGGCATCTTAGATACTGACTGCAGATAAGTTCCCGGTATTCCTCAACATTCTTTTGACGGCTAATGCGTTGTGAAATTTCATATTCAACAAACTGAGTTCGAGCTATGGGGAATTACTAATCAATAGCATAGTTGTTTATGCCAGTCAGTGTTCCGTTAACTTTTCGATATAATACTACCAGTGATGGTCCGTTTTAGATAAAACACGTTAGTGTGGCGCATTTACTACGCTACGCTCTGTGAACTGCTGAACGACATGGTAGTTATTTGTCGTCAGTTTTCTACTCCTAACAGAATTTCGAATCTGTCGGCAGGTTTCGGTGTTAGTGGCACAAAACTCACAGAAAATGCTTGCGTTCATTGCGTTATGCTTAATAAAATCTAGTGTAATTATATTTAACTTGCAACATAAATATACTTATTCCAAAAATTTTAGCAAAATTTTATACTTATTATAAGCTTTAATATGTTAACAAACTTTTACACGTTGTTATGCTATCTTAATCTTTGTAGCAAGACAAAGCTAAAATTTGTATTTAGCATTATTTGTTACATTTTAAGAATTTAAATAATTTAAAAATAAAATTTAAAATTTTGAGCTTAATTTGAGCTTAAGCATTTCAGGTCTTAATTTAGCACACTGTGCAAAATTAACGTAGTATGCTGGAAAAGTAGCATAAATTCCTAGTTAATATTTAACAAAGCTTAAGGACTGCAAGATATTTACAATAATTATGCTAGAAAAATAGCACAATATTGCTAAATATTCAGCGTAAACATTTTGAGCGGGGAACAGATGGTAGGGGTGAGTTAAAGCAGCTTTTGTGTAATTAAAACTATAACTGGGGACAGATCAGAATCTGGTTTATTGAAAAAATTGTCCATGCTAAAACAAAAAGGTTTTTTCGGTTAATATTTTTACAAAAGTAACATTTTTGAAATCAGGAATTCTTAAATTAACTTACAGGAATCAAAAAAACTTAATCCTTAGGTACCGTCATCGTAACTGAAATTTTTACCAGATTAGGATCTCAAAACCACCCCGAATGATACAAAAGTCGTTTAATGAATTATAGTGCGTTACTGTTTGGCAATATTTGTAGGTAATTAAGTTCAATCAAATTGAGACACTTTTTTGCAAACTCAACCACAATAATATTTATCATGTTAGTTAAGAAGCATCTCATGAACCAATTTCCACCAAACTAACAGCAAATACAGTGACAGGGATACTTGTAGACATCACTTTCAAGAGTAAAGTTCTGACACTAGAAGTTACGTTGAAATGTATTAGTTTACGAGTTTATGGACTTAGCAAATGTATTTAGGCGATCTTAAAGTTTATATTCACAGACATTGTTAATATTAGTCACTCCATTAATTTTAGAGGTCTAGCAAATTTTTCAGTAACTCTGAGGATCGTAACTGAAGTGGATGTTATGCTGTCCTCGATATAGTAAACTTAAGATCAAGAATTAACATAAGCTATTGTCCATTAACTATCTATGAGCCTGCCCATGGCCCGTTCTACGAAAATAATGCGCTAAGCTGTTCCATTTTCTAACGATATAACACATTACATTGATCCACATCATTAGTTATAATTAAAACAAACGTATGTATATAAACGTTTTGTATGTTTCAAAAATGGTGTTTTTAGCGTTAATTCTACCCGACATACCATCTCATATCCATGCCCATGCATGATCATACACTGCTGATCACCAGAAAACAGTTGCCCAGGAAGTCGGCTTATATCTATCGCCAGATATTCGCTGTAGCTGTTTTGCCGCATGCAGTTGCGATTGCGACGGCTATAATGTATATAAACCAACAACGACGACGATAATCATTACTCAGAATTTCTCAAATATATAATAGCATAAACAATTATTATCCATGCGAAAATATATGATTTACGCCATTTGTCTGGATTAATTTGGCTTCCTGTTTGGTATCTGAGTTACCAGTGTAGTAGTCACCTATGGTTAAATAAAATTGCAAAGATAATACAGTCTTCCAGCGTTGGATAGCAGAAAAAGAAATAAAAAATGATTTTCAGCATTTTTGGGTTTTTATACCACCATCGCAGCATCCACACGGTAAAGTAACCAGTTAGCCTTCAGAAAGCGTAAGCTTAATATCTTAGTATAATAAAATACAGCATCTGTTAGTTGGTAAGCACCTGTTGGTTGTGAATCCCCGTAGTGAAAGCCATTCAGCCAAGGCTTTGCACAGGCGGCTTGAGCAGTTCTACCGACTATCACCCTGTCAGATGAGCATAGAACAGTACAATCGCCATAAGCAAATGAACCACGACCTGTGTCAGAAGAAATTAAATTATATTTCTGGAAACACCGACTCAGCAACGTCTCAAAAAGCAAGAAATGGGCTGTCATTAACTCGATGATGAACATGAGGAACCAAGCTACTACTACACCGGATCGTGCATATGATTTAGCTACATTTCTCGGCAGCAGCAAGATTGAAATACTTCGATCGACGTTTTATCTGTCCACCTTACAGAACATCCCTATTTCCTAGCACGTAACAGCAAATAGTCACATGCATTGATTCTATTACCAGTAACCAGTAACAGAAAATCATGTGCGTCGCACCATTGAATACAGCAACAGCAAATGCTGCTCACTCGTTGTTCTGTAAAACAGCAATAAAACGATATGCTAAAGAGCTGGCTCCTTATTTCACAGCTCTAACAAAAGGATATATAGCAACAAGCACCATGCCTTTCCGTGAAAAGCTGACAATTGTGCATCCGCAACTCAAAAACCGCAACCTCAATGTTGACGATATCAACAATTTTTGGCCAGTTTCTAATGTATCTTTTCTCTCCAAGCTAATAGAACGTGTAGTTGCGCAACACCTAAACGATCACCTCGACCGGAAGAATCTTCTGTCGAAGTATCAATCAACGTACCGTAAAAGACTCAACTGAAACTGCATTGGTTAAAATATGCAGCGGCGTTCAAAACGACTTCATGGGTCATCAAATTACGGTATTGATTAGCCTCGACTTGTCCGCTGCGTTTGACACTGTTGATCACGCTCTCATTATCAAGCAGTTGTCGGTCATTGGGTGTTATCTTCAGCACTTGGATGGTTCGTGTTGTACTTATCAGAGCGATATCAACAAATCCAGAATAGCAGCGTCTTCTCAATGGTTCTACCAAAATAAGCGTGTGTTCCGCAAGGAAGCGTGATCGGACTAGTTATTTATAGTATTACTATTGCGCCCGCACTCGAAATAATTACTGCTGCTCTGGCTCCAGCGTCCAGAGCTACACCGCCGATATCCAAGTATACAATCATTTCGATCTCGCTGCTGTGAGCGTCGTCGTAGAATCTCTGCAGCGGCTTCTCCTTTCGCTACAGGAGTAGTTCTTCGACAACAAGCTGAAACTCAATGAGTGTACGACCGAATTAATCCATTTTGCCAGATTCCCAGGGCCATTACTATCGCTGCAAAACAGTAACGTCGGTATCGACACTGCAGAAACCGTCAAGATACTGGGAGTCACTCTCGACTGTCGGTTGAACATCAGAGAACACCATTGCTCAGTGCGGATCCTGCACATGGCAATTACGGGAGATTAGCCGAATCCGACGGCGCCTGGACAATAACACAGCGAAACTTATTGTGAAGGCCTTCATAGTGTCCCACACTGACTATTGCAATGCACTATATGTACCTGCGCCAAGCGCTCATTTATTGCCTCTACACCGTATACTCCACAATGCGGTAAGAATAGTCTCCCGCACAAATCGATGTGAACGTCCGATACGGCAAGAACTACACTGGCGACCGTTCGAACGTGTCCGCTACAAAATACTATTATTGGTTTTAAATGCACTTCGCTACGAAACACCAGCGTATATTGCGAGATGATTTATAAGTAGTCCTCGCCTCGTCTGGCGAACTAACAAATCTTTCGGATATAAATAGCTAGAAACAAAAGCTTTTTCTTCCCCGGACCATCAACTTGGAATAGTGTGCCGCAAACACTACGTGACAGTACTCCCGACGTGATTGCGTTTAAAGCAAAGCTGAACACGTACTTTTTCCAGTTCGCTGGAGTGATGTTACGAACTTGATGCATTCTGCCTGCAATATACTCTAACAATATCATGGGCTTTTGCAATGCTTTTGCGAAAATGTGCGTTGTAAATGTCATATTGTTATTAAGATCCATTAACGGAAATTGGTTTCGTTCGACATTGATTTTATAAATTTAAAGCTTTCAATTTTCGAGCTGCAACCTTAATAGCGCTGATTTTTAAAGTCAACCACACTACTAACTACCGCTCCTGTAATTTCACAAGTTACACATACATAACGTAATTAATCTAGTTTTCGTATCTAACTGTGAATCACTGGTTATAAAATAGTTCTACTTTAAAGATAAAAGCATGATGCATGTGACCCATTTACCTAAAGCTCTGACTCCGCAATTACTAATTTGCGTACACTTGTTTCATGCTAATAAATATGGACTTTATTTTTCCATTTTTTCATTGTTTACGGAAATAAGGTTGCTATGCGGGTTCCACATCTTCGCCAGAAAAATTAACCACGGAGTCTGCTTCCGACTGGGTTCTAATATAGCGCTATAATTACTTCAGCAATCCACTATCCTCGTCGAGAGTATGTTTTCCAACAAAACATGGGGGTAGGGGTCGAAGAAAAATTATATTTTAAAACGAACCCCCAAAAATCTGGGGGTTCGGGACAAATTTTCATACGTAATGACATGAAGACATAAAAGTTGGGCAGAAAGGTCGAAATACATCACGTCGTATATACATGGCGATTTTAAAGAATGTATCACTCTTCTCAAGAAATCAAAATGAACTCTTGCTATTATATACAACATACTCCAGGCGGCTGATAAATCGCGAAAGAGAGTATGCGCTGCATGTTGACCATGTAACTTTTCCTGGTCCAAGCGATCCCGACATTATTTTTGAACTTCCACATCCACCGTTTTCGTCATGCAGCATTCCAACTCTAAACAGTGACAACAATGCTTTTCTGCAGATGAATATGCTTTTTTATTGCCGTTGTCTTTAATATAGTGTGATAGGTTCTATATTAAATAGGATATGCCGTCAAATGTACAAAATCGTAAATACAAATATCGATGTTTTAATAAATATTGTCAAAATGGATCACATAGCTAGTGTTTACAAGATTGACGTTATGTACTACGCAAATTATGAAAGTTTGATATAACTCTAATAATTGAGCAATCGTTCGACGTATTCGGCTAAACTTTTTTCGCTTAGCTTCGCTTCTTCAACTACCGTACCGTGCATCCGTGCATATATCTCCGGCTGTTTGGGAACGGGTGTCAAACAACACCATGTTTCATATTAATATTATCACGTTTTTCATATTATCGCTATGCCCTTAGGTCGTTAAGTGCCTTGAATGTGGACAAATATCGTTGAGATATTCACCCGTATGACGAAATACACCCGTCAAAATATGTTTAGTGCCAAAAGGAAGCAAATTTGTTGGGTCTTTTCTTTGATAAGTGTCATACCTTATCTAATAGCAGTAAATGTAAAGTTTAATGTATCACTCTAGTCGCATTTCTATGATGAGTTGAATGGTGTCACTATTAACGTAATCTGAAGTTACGTAACTTCAGGAATTGAGGAAGTACGTTCATTTGTGTGAAATTCTAAGGCTTATCCTAAATGTTAACTATAAATTCACCTGATTTTGATACCGTTTGACTTAGCTAGTTAGTGCCTATTCGAATGGTATGTGAAATTATACAAATATGGAGAAAAAGTTTTTTCGAAAATTTTCGGGTAAGGAAAGAATCGACAAAATTGTCATAAATTCCAACGCAGTTTTTAACTGCGTCTATCAAGACTATTAGTGTTTTTTCAAAATTACCATTTTGTGCTGGATACATATAACATAAAGAGCCGATTTTGTTATTACAGACTATAACTTGTTAAAAACATACCAGATTTTGTTCATACATTCACAGACATAATTATGAAGCTAAGTTTATACATGATGCAGCATGTCATCATCAATGCTACCCTACAGTTTTATTTGCGTTACCATAAAATTAGTGATATTTCTAAGTAAAATTAAATTAATGCTACCAATCCAACGGTCTCAGTGCAGCATCTAGTATTTTTCTTACATTATATTCCAAAACTATAATTGTTTATCATGAGTCGATGATATTTTCTGAAGAAACTGGGAGTCTTCAGATTTTCTGTATAGTCGACCGCGGTACGTCGCGTCGTTTTTCGGGCCACGTGGTTTATGAGCCCACGTGGTTTTTCTATGCCCACGTGGTTTATGAGTCCCTAATTCAGACTCCCGGTGGTGTGCGTAGAGGATGTGTGGTCCAACAACATGGTGAGCTATACATTTTTGGTGCAAGTTCATTGGGGTGGCATAGATGTAGGGGTCCAAGAGCCTGGAGTGGGTACAAGCCGTTGATTCGTAAAAAAATGAAAGCTGTATGTTATTAAGAGACGACCTGGAAATAATATTTGTTGTTTTACAAGAATTGGTCGCAGTAGGTTGTATTGGTGTATTATTTAGCAATGTTCAACATAATTTAAGTAGAACAATGAGTATGGTATACAATTGTAAATTTATATCCTAAATTTTTAAATTTAAGAGCACACATACAGCCTTATTGTAAAAAATGAAGGTTGTTCCGAGCTAAGAACCTACCTGAAAATATGTTTTGTTTGACTATAAATAGATTTGGGTATTATGTTAAGCGACATGCCACATGTTCCCGGCTAGTATCACATCAAGTTCCCTTACGTATGTCCAATTTCATGTGCTCCGATAAATGACGTTACGAAGTCGAATCCTTCGGCAAGTGTGCAACTTCCCCATCCGGAACACATGCCATGAAGTTTCGCAATTCCTACGACGAGACATTGTATATTTTTAACAAAATAGTAGTTGAAATTTAATAACGTGATCTAATAACATTAATCTGATTTGAGTAAGTGAGAAGGAATATAACGTATATAATATACATGTGATATGCATTTTTGTTAGAGTATTTTTGTTAAATATACTCACAATATGTATCAGTTTGACATGTCACAAGAATGGTACCAACATATATATTCGTAAAATTAACAGGGAAATCCCCAGTAAACAAATTATTACAAAGTAAATTCTCTAGAAAAGCGCAAACCATAGGCTAGTGGGCATGCTGTGTCGACTTTCCTGATTACACGATAGCGAATCAATCTGACATGGTATATACGTTTTGTCTCATTTCTTTCATCGTTCACAAAGAATTCTTTTATTTGCCGCGAAAAAACGAGATCGAATATATGCCGTCATATTGGCATTAGAGTCATTTAAGCAATAGTTTAAAGTGGAAAGAATTTAAGTGTTCAGTGACTAATAGTTTAAAGCACTAACAGTTTGTATGTTTAAGGCGTTGTAGCTGCAACTCTTTAAATGGAATTGATTGTAAACTGGTAAACCGAACATCTAGTGCCTCTATAAAACCCGTTAAAGTATACTGTATATTGCCGCATTTGTCTTGCTGTAAATAGAAAAATATCATAGTATTATACTGACTACAGGACTTTGATGAAAATTATATACACAACTATGTCCACCATTAATTGAATTATGAGGTTTGGTGTTTCCGCTGCGCCCACGTCTTTAAAACCTGATCACGTGGACGCATCAGCTTTCTAGAAAAGTACGTCACACAACAGTTAAAAATTGGATATTCTAACTGTTGCTCTCTAGGAAAATCAATGGTGTAATTTATTCACACTTCCAAAAATTGGTAAATACCAAGAACGTTGAGTTGTCAGTACTATATACGTTCTCCGATGTCGCGGTTGATTTTTGTGTCATTTATCCCACTTTTAGGTAGGATAAGTTTACTCGAGCAACTTCCTTCTGTCTTTCCCTATCATTTGACTAGACTTTTCCATTTTTTGTTCTACTCTTAGTCCCCAAATTTTGTACCAAATTAGCTCATTAAAATTATTTTAACGCGCAAGTTGGGAACAAAAAGTTGGTTGGATTGAGGGCAGCACGAAAGATGACAAAAACATGACAAATGCGGGAACACGTCGGTTTACAGCAATACGTAACTGAACGAAGTACACATA
>JASANE010007875.1:0-32300 GCA_030248225.1 Trileptium ribeirensis
TGAATTATAACTTTATCGCCTAATGTGAACCTTGTCATAATTTTTGAATTTTCGGTTATTAAAATAGATTTGGTTAATAGAGTTATTTGTCGTTGTTCTCGATAATGGGCGCTAAACGACTAATTTTGTATCAAATTGACTAAAACTATAAAACTGTTGGACATACAGTTTAGATTTCAAAGCTGGTATACACTTCATGGGATCCAAAAATGTTTTCATTTGTGTAACTAATAGCGTATAATAACTAAAATCAATTCCTGAGTTACTGGCTTGAGTATAAGCAAAATTTTTTAATAAAAGTTTTGTTTGACACACATTTTAAATTGCTAAATGTTTTTTCTTTGCAGTAACGTTGTAAACTATGCACATCGGGAATGGAAAAGCAGTGAAATTGAAGATTTCCAAATATCAGCAAGTTCAAGCTTTGATAGCGCCAACGTTGGCCCCGCAAATGGAAGGTAAGAGGTTTTAATTTATATGTAGACCGTGGTATTATAGCATCGGCTATCAAATGTGTCTTTTTTTACAATCCATGCGCCACGCTCCCGACATGTCGAAATTGGTTTGTCTGATATCTGAATGAGTAGCTGAATTCGGCCCCAACTAGCAATATTCGCATATAACTTGTATTCATGTTCGAAAGGTAAAATTTTGTCGCTTCAGTTTAAATAGACACTTAGGTTTATTGGCAAACGTTAACGACTACCCTTTTTTTGTAGTGTAGCTTTTATTTCCACAAAAAAACAGTATATTTTATTTCTCTTAGTCAAACTACAGGGAAAGCATAGGTTTACAATAAAACTCAACGTCGTATTTAAACATCTCAACGCTCCGCTGCTGAGTACATTGTCAGCTGTTTACGGTGGTATTACGGTACTTCAATTAACTACTATATAGCAGGTTATTGTCAATGCAATGTGTCTGATGAGGAAACGTTAAACGCATTTATCTGACGTCATTCTCTATACTCCAAGTCGAGCTAAAGTTCATTACATTTCGATATGCCTCAGGTAATACCAGGCATTAATTGGTCACAACGGCTCAATTTTTAGTATAAGCCAGCGTAACGGTTAGGGGTGGAAAAGAAAATGATTCTTATGCCGCTTTCCAATCAGACTAATCCTAATTTGAAGCTAACATGCTAGTTTGGAATATATAAAAGGTCTACAGATGTAGAATTTTAATGAAAGACCTTAGGTTTTTCGCGCCTCTCCCATAAACACTGAGCTACTGAGCCGACACGTCTTCCCGGAAAAACTATGATTACATAAGTGCACTATTACGCTGAGAAGTACATATGACAGCGCTCGAGATTTATCGCTAATATGCATGAGTCTGAGCCTTATATGAACACTAAATATGAAGCATACTCTTAAGTCAGGGATCTGCCGCCTCCGCACCATCTATGAACTGTTTCTTTTTTTCTAACTATATAACGTCAAGATATTATGCACACTAACCCAACTTAAGCTGTAGAACTAAAAGATGAAAATGATCACATCCTATTTGCTGCTACATGCCAGTAATATGCGTCACCGTGAAATTGCACATAGGATGTGTATAGGTACAACATTAATTAAGATACGCAACAAAATGTTCAATATTATAACGGAAATGTTGATGCTTTAATGGAAATTATTGCAGTATATACATTGCGAGTGATAACGGAGGCAATATTAGCTGCAACAGTATTTGTTGTAGTTACCGCGGATAATTAGTATTTATAGCTTTAAAATTAATGTCTTCATGGATTTATGGTATGGCATAACTTCAATAAAATTTCGTATGTAACGTTCAGAGTTAGATAGTTTCTTGTACGCAGTAGAACTTTTGTAAAAATAGTAAAATATGATTACGTAGCTGTTTCATGGAACATGCCACGTTAAGATAAATTTGCAAAACCTGCTCCTTATGTTGAGAAATTTTTGGATACCCCCACTTGCTTTTGTGTAACTCTTTTGTTTTGATTACGTAGGTGTTAATTTATCTACCTGAAGCAAAGGAATTACTAATTTACTAGTGATTTTTAGCATATAATCGGAGATAAACAATTTGGTTTGCATAAGCCCAAAAATATTTACCAAGTCGAAACTGGCTGACCTGTACGTTTGATTTAAAAGAAGAAATAAAATATACTGTTTTTTCTGCTAACGAGCTACATGACCCAAAAGGGGTAGGTCGTTAAACGTTTTGCTGATAAAAACTGAAGTGTCTATTGAAATTGAAACAACAAAATTTTACCTTTCTAAATATGTAGACAATATATGCAATATACCGCAAGTCGGGCCGAATTCAGCTACTCATTCAGATAATAGTTAATTTTGACATGTCGCAAGCATGGCGCATATCTTTTAAAAAGACACATTTGATAGCCATAATACCACGGTTGACATATAAATTAAAACCTCTTACCTTCCATTTGCAAGGCCAACGTTGGCGCTATCAAAGCTTGAACTTGCTGATATTTGGAATCTTCAATTTCACTGCTTTCCATTCCTATTATCGTTTACAACGTACTGCAAAGAAAAAACATTTTGCATATTCTTGAAAATGTGTGCCAAACGTAAAACTTTTATTAAAAAATTTGCTTATACTCAAGCCAGTAACTCAAAAATAAATCCCAATTAGTTATTATACGCTCTTAGTTACACAAATGAAAACATTTTTTGTGGAGCCCATGAAGTGTATACTAGCTTTGAAATCTAAACTGTATGTCCAAACAGTTCTAGATAGTTTTAGTCAATCTCATAGAAAATTAGTCGTTTAGAGACCATTATCGAGAACAACGACAAATAACTCTATTAACCAAATCTATTTTAATAACCGGAGAGTCAAAATAACAAGGTTCGCATTAGGCGATAAAGTTATAATTCAGAGCTTGAGACTAAGGTAATGCGCTTACAAACTGCCAATTTAATCAAGATCACATAGCTAGTAAAATGCTGTAAACGTCTACTACTTATCAAAAAGTATGGTGAACTTTTGAAACAGTCATGCTGATCATCAACTTCTAGTCTTAGTTGAGAACATTAAACTTCAGAGTTGAGACAACTTCTTAGCTGGTATTATCTGAATAGATCTGTATAGTACGCAAAAAACTTATAATCAGAAATAACAGACACCGTCCTTCGTGATTATATTACTGCGGCGTTTACGTTATAAAACGCCCGCCATGTGGAAGATTTGTCTCTGTGTGATCACGATCATACCATGGTGCATGGTAGTCATAAGGACCATACTATGCACCACATGTAATGGTGTCGCGGATACCGTGTGCATTACACTATGGTGTCTTCGTTACCCTATGTTTGAACAGCTGTTTAAAAAAGGAGGGAATATTAACTAAGTGAAAATTCAAAGTATTTAGCCTAATGATTGTATCCCATAAGAACCATGTTGTTTAAAGTTTTGCGTAGGAAGTGCATGGTCACAGCGTGTACTGGCTAAACTCCTTGTTAGTGAAAAACAACAAGTCATCTACCCAAAACATTTTTATTACCGCTAGCTAGAAGTTTAGGGTGTCCATGACACCATACATATATGGTAAGGGTGTCCAAAACACTATATATAATTGCTTAGAATATAGTGTTGGTGTTCGGTACACTATATCGTTAACAGTGTTACGTAGGCTGTACATGCGCAAAACTTCCACGTGGCGGGCTACTTATAAAGTGAACGCCGAATAAAGTTGAAATTCATTATATATATTTCGTGCCTACACCTATTTTTACCGTAATTGCAAATGATAAATTGTTATATATATATCACTGGTGTACATAAGCTACACTAAATATGTTAACAGAAAAATTGGGGTTTAAACTGAGCGACTTATTTTAAAATTAACTGATTTTATAATACATTGTTTGGTAGATTTCCAAACAATGCATACCATAAAATCTTCCTTTCTTGCATTTATGTGAAGAATAAAATATTGCTCCCTTCATTTTCGCAAAATTACAGTTTTCCCAATTCACGGAATGAAAGCCAGGTCTGTGTTTTGTAATCGTTGTTTACAACAATAGCATCAAGTTTTATTGCATAAAGTACACTAATAGGCAATTCCTACATTAAAGAAAGTGAATAGTCAGGCTAACTAATCTGTCTGTATTGAGGTGATGACCTCCACAGACACATTTGTATTGTAATTTTCGATCAAATTTCATGTTGCATGGGAAATAAACCCGTGTTAGAAGTTTCTGATATGGTTTGGCTTGGAGCAATGGTTAGTGTGAATTTCGCCACCTGAACTGCTTTTATATGTCGGATTTATTGTTTTAGCTGGCCGCTGAATGTTGCAGTGACAATTCTCAGTTTCGCTTTATGTTGTATATTATAATAAAGTAGCTAACCAGTTTAACAAGCTGTACTATGCCATACCTACCCCAGAAGACACTTGTTCAAATGCAGATAGATGACCTGTCCATATGAACATAATTTTTATCAAAATTTGAAAGCATCTTTTTGCGTTTTTGGTTAGTTTGACCATGTGAACACTGTTCAAACCGTTCAAGGAAATACTCTTGAAAAAGATTGAGCTCTAATTTTTATCTCAAATTTTGAGCAGTCGCAATTTTCCTTTAAAAATCACCCTACAATTGCGATCAAAATTTTATCAAATTATGCGCTCATTATTTCAGCAAAAAGTTTGAACGTGTGAACCCACCCTAAGCATATATAAGTTGAATAAATATATGATAATCATTGGGATGCATGTGGTTGGACCGTCCGAACGTAAAAAATAGAAGGTATATAGAAATGAAATTAACCAGTGCGAGTGCTTTTTTGTCGATCCTCTCCACTTTTGAAGAGCTTGGGAGCCATTATTCGAATGTTTTTATGGACGTTTTGCGGATAATGTAGTGTTACAACGACTAATTTTGTATCAAATTGACTAAAACTATAAAACTGTTGGACATACAGTTTAGATTTCAAAGCTGGTATACACTTCATGGGATCCAAAAATGTTTTCATTTGTGTAACTAAGAGCGTATAATAACTAATCAATTCCTGAGTTACTGGCTTGAGTATAAGCAAATTTTTTAATAAAAGTTTCGTTTGCACACATTTTAAATTGCAAAATGTTTTTCTTTGCAGTACGTTGTAACGATGCATTGGGAATGGAAAGCAGTGAAATTGAAGATTTCCAAATATCAGCAAGTTCAAGCTTTGATAGCGCCAACGTTGGCCCTGCAAATGGAAGGTAAGAGGTTTTAATTTATATGTAGACCGTGGTATTATAGCATCGGCTATCAAATGTGTCTTTTTAAAAGATATGCGCCATGCTTGCGACATGTCGAAATTGGTTTGTCTATATCTGAATGAGTAGCTGAATTCGGCCCAAACTACGGTATATTGCATATATTGTATTCATGTTCGAAAGGTAAAATTTTGTTGTTTCAATTTCAATAGACACTTAGGTTTATTGGCAAACGTTAACGACTACCCTTTTTCGGTAGTGTAGCTTTTAGTTCCACAAAAAAACAGTATATTTTATTTCTCTTTAAATCAAACGTACAGGGAAGCATAGGTTTACAATAAAACTCGACGTCGTATTTAAACATCGAATGCTCTGCTGCTGAGTACATTGTCAGCTGTTTAATGGTGGTATTATGGTATTCAATTAACTACTATATAGCAGGTTAATTGCTGGATGCAATGTGTCTGATGAGGCAACGTTAAATGCATTTATCTGACGTCATTCTCTTTATACTCCAAGTTGAGCTAAAGTTCATTACATTTCGATATGCCTCAGGTAATACCAGGCATTAATTGGTCACAACGTAGTTTTTAATTTTTTAGCATAAGCCAGTGTAACGGTTAGGGGTGGAAAAGAAATGTATTCTATGCCGCTTTCAATTTATACTAATCCTAATTTGAAGCTAACATGCTAGTTTGGAATATATAAAATGTCGACAGATGTAGAATTCGAACCGAAGACCTTAGGTTTTTCGCGCCTCTCCCATAAACACTGAGCTACTGAGCCGACACGTTCTGCAAAACCAAACTATTATATAAAGCGCACTATTACGCTGAGACATATGACAGCGCTCGAGATTTATCGCCACACGCATGAGTCTGAGCCTTATATGAACACTACACTAAGCATACTCTTAAGTCAGGGATCTGCCGCCTCCGCACCATCTCACTAAACTGTTCTTTTTTCTAACGATATAACGTCAAGACACTACGGGTGACATGAACCCAACTTAAGCTGTAGAACTAAAAGATGAAAATGATCACATCCTATTTGCTGCTACATGCCAGCACATGCGTCACCGTGAAATTGCACATAGGATGTGATAGGTACAACATTAATTAAGATACGCAACAAAATGTTCAATATTATAAATGAAAATGTTGATGCTTTAATGGAAATTATTGCAGTATATACATTGCTAGTGATACGAACTTAGGCAATATTAGCCTCAAATATATATTTGTTGTAGTTACCGCGGATAATTAGTATTTATAGCTTTAAAATTAATGTCTTCATGGATTTACGGTATGGGCATAACTTCAATAAAATTTCGTATGTAACGTTCAGAGTTAGAGATAGTTTCTTGTACGCAGTAGAACTTTTGGTACAGTAAAAATATGATTACGTAGCTGTTTCATGGAACATGCCACGTTAAGATAAATTTGCAAAACCGCTCCCTTATGTCAGAAATTTTTGGATACCCCCACTGCTTTTGTGTAACTCTTTTGAATTTTTGATTACGTAAGGTGTGTTAATTTATCTACCTGAAGCAAAGGAATTACTAATTCACGAGTGATTTTTAGCATATAATCAGAGATAAACAATTTGGTTTGCATAAGCCCAAAAATATTTACCAAGTCGAAACTGGCTGACCGTTGGACTTGAGGCCCAAAGTTGATAAAAAACCTGGCCACTGCAAAACAGTTATTTTAAATTTTTTTCAGAATTCGAACTGAGCGAGCTGGAGGTGCATGGTGTCCAAAACCGCTAATAAACCCCTCAACATTCGAATGGATACAAGTGGACCTAAAACAGCGTACACGGATAACTGCTGTCGAAACTCAGGGTCGCTATGATGGTGGCAGCGGTGTGGAATATGCGCCGATGTTTATGCTCGAGTATTGGCGACCAGAACTGTCGCAGTGGGCCAGATATAGGAATAAAACAAATAGTGAAGTATGGCATATATAGTGTTGTTTACTGCGTAAAATTGGAAATGTGCTGCAAGAGTATATGTTCTTGCCTGTATTTATATAACTTGTATTCGTTGCAATGTGTATTTGTGCTGTGAATTAAGTCGTTTGTAAAATAAAGCATGCAACCTTCTTTGAAGCCATAAATGGGCATGTGTTGAACCCATATACGTGCATATCTCAGATATATGGTTAAAGGCGAACGTTACATCCCACTATGCCTTGTAGTTAGGTAAAATTGTATAAAACGCTTCAGCAAATCTCGGTTTTACTAATCCAAACTTAACATCGCTATGCATCATCTGACACTGAATGTTAACAATTGTATTTAGAGCTAAATTGCCAATAATGAAAGCTTCTGGGCAGTTCCAAAGTCAACTTGTTCATAACCATTGTATTTCAAAGCCACTGGATGCTGTAAACTCATACTTCATTTGAAAAAATGTGATATGAAACGGCTAGCTGAACTTCCGAAATATATAGCGTTGAGATGTTCATCTCGAATTTGTAAATCAAAATTTATACAACAATACCGCATTCATTTAGAAAATGTAGTTCGATATTCTCTGTACTTGGGATTATTAAAGCGAACTAACATTAAACCATGTAAATAGCATCGACAATCGCCGTGTGAATTTTATTATGCTGTGCTCAAAATATTGTTTCGGCTTTTCACTTGTCATCATAAGCTATTACGTACGTCACATTAACCGCAGCTACGTCGGTTTTAACAGGTTAACAAACCGCTCACTCGGATAACAACTAAATTGCCAGAATGTGTTAGCCTTTCCCAAAAGAAACCACAATATACAATTTAATAAGAATAAGCGCCAAGTATATTAATACTGAATCACGCAAATCTCTTTTAAAAGGTTAACAACGTTCTCTGATAACGGATAAATCATCAGAAAAATATTAGCTTTTCATGAATAAATTAAAGTATGCAATCAAATGAGAATATACCAATATGCGCAAAGTATACTAAGTACCCTGGATAACATAAATTTATGAGCGATAATATCAAAAATAAACCCGAAGACGCTGACGTATCATCAAATTAATTTGTCAAATAAAATAGCCTTTTACCTGCTAGCGCAATTAGCTTATTTCCTGTTCTGACAGGAGTCGCGCTGACGTGGGATATATTACTTATTTTCCACTTCAATAAAGGCAATTCTGTCGATGGCCAGACCAGAGCCGTGGGCACACGCTCAAAATATGATCAAGTCAAAATTATTTTGATCAAACCCATCGGTTGCGCCTCACCCCTGCCTCTGCGCGCGGAAATTTTGGAAAAATAGTCAAAATTGGATATATTTGGTGCAAAAACTGATACAAATTGGCAAAAGTGGGAAAATTTTTGCGATAATAGCCCCGAGCGCGCAATTTTTTCGATATAGGTAGTGGCCGCGCCGGGTTTGTATTAACAATTTATAGCTTGTACTTCTAGACAATTTGTGAAAGTTTTTGCAAAACCGCTTGGGAGGAAGTTATACTCGGATCCCCAGAAATTTTTTGGGATGGTGGGAAAATGTCGTCACCTCTGTTCTCCCATGCGGCGGCGGTGCCTCTCGGTGCCGCTACGTGTAGTATTGAAAAAAGTATGAGGTTTTCGTAGTTTAGCCATTATTCACAGTACCTATTAGCAACTACATTTATCGTCTCCTCTGCGATGTTGCTTAACGGTTAGACATTATTGTAACATGCAACCGCTAGAATTTATTACATAAAAACCGACATATCTTTTCGCCGTTCATCGCAAGACAGTTTTGCTCACTTCCCAATAGGTGAACATGTCGCTACAGCTGTCGTTTCATATTGCCGATCACTTTCAGTTGCGGCTTTGCCGATCACTTTGATCCTTGTTTGGTTTTTAATCACAGTTTAGAAGTTCTTGTTACTCTTTAAATATAAAATCTTCATCTCATTCAACTAAAATAGCACCGATCACGGCAAAGCCTTCCAAATTGGAACGTATGAACGCAGTTTGGCACACTGTTGAGATAGAGTATTGCTAACCGCTTAATGTTGTCAAAACATTATCGATCTCATATGATTGTCGTCTGTATAAAAATTAACCTATTGCTAGGCTAACACAATAACGCACCCTGTAAACAAATGTGGGTATCTCAATTTTTGAACTGATGTTTTACATGAGTTTGTTGTCTAATGTATGTTTGCACGACCATTGTTATTCGTTTACATTGGGAGGTTCTGTAAGGAATTGAGCAACAGCTCCTATATACGTAGGTCAGTGGTTCGGGTACGACGGTTTTATACGTATATCCAGACATGCTCAGATGGAGAGAAGTGAGACTATCCCCGAAGCGCAAGGTCTGCTCTCCTGAGGCTGCACAGCAACGTCGTCCCTGCGTGCCAAATGCGAGTTTAAAATATTGTCCTAAATAGATTAAATTTGGGAAAATAAGAAAAAATTGGGGTGACATAGGCAAAAATTGGGGGACAACTGGCGAAGATCGCGCAAATTTGGCAAAAATCCACGGAAAATTCGCAAAAATTAAGAAAAATTTTGATTCCCAAAAATTTCAAGAAATTTGAAAAATTCCCTAAAGACCTCCCCCAAGGCACCAAATATCCCTCTGGGACGTCGTACATCGTCCATGTATACGTATATCTCTGATACCGAGTTTGTAAAATTTTCTACGACACACAATTTATTTGGGTTGTTAAAGGGTGTTCAACCATTCACATGATGTTTCGAAAGTCTCTGGTTGTCTTTGGCATGTGAAAATGCATATTCACACTAATCCCAGATCGTTGTACGGTTTACTTGCTATATCAAAGACGATAAATAAAATGAAAATTGCAATATATATATAATTGAGGGGTTTGTCATATATATCGTTATTCGGCTTACGCCTTGTTACTCAATGATTTATTTTTACTCAGATTGTCCAAGCTCCGACCGTACATCAGATCTTAAGCCAGTCAAGTTAATACTTCAGATAATTCATTATACCAACTGACCCGATCTACTGTTAGACGCCACCATTGACTTAGCTGGTTGCATTTCTATAGTTGCCCATTGACTTTGATTGACTAGTTGGCTGCTCTTGCAGTTGGTTTTGGATTACGTTGGGCTTGTCAAATGTGGGATGTTATACAGCGAACTTAATTTTAACACCAAATATTCAAAACCCGGACGTTTTTTTTCACAATTATAAATAGGAATAAAAAAAATAAACGGTCAATGTAGACCAGCAACCAAATAAAAAAGGTAGCATTCATAGATTAAACGGAACTGCTAACTCACTGACGGATTAGGTTTAAAAATTTTGGCTTTTGTAGCTGCTACATTCCGACTGGTCATGCGTAGTTGGTCTTTAGTGGCAAAACCAGCAGCTAACATAACACTTACTGTAACAGTAGAAATACTAGAAAGCGAAAACTGATATGCATTTAAAAAGACTGACTGATGTTTTTTAAACGAAACGTAACACAGCAGCTATAGCGATCACGGTTTTACCATTTCGAAGAATAAAACGAAATAATATACCTAAGTAAAATATGTGATACGTCTGGACATGAACTGCGAATGTACTGACAGAAAGCCAGCGTCCCAAGTAGTAGACTACAGAGGCTTAAACGCTAACTACATTTTTGTGCCTAATATATAGTATGGGTCATCTTTGTATGCAATGTGTATGACAGTAAGCATGTTCAAGTATATATTATTACGGACTAATTTCTTAATACATGAGCAAAAGAACTTTCTCGCAGCTTAATGACTGCAAGGTTGTATATAAATTGACTCGACTTACACAACTGGAGGATATTAAGGTAAGTGTTCGACTATTCATGCTGAAATCGCTATGATATCTCGCGTATCTTCTGTCCTGTGTGGTTTTTGCAATATTTCTTGAAAAACTATGTTTCACAGTTACCCGTTAGGTGTTACAAAAACCAGATACTGTGCTACATTTACGGAAACGTTAAAAAGTTTTAACACCTGTAGGTTATAACCACTTTAGACACAACTACTTGGTTTAGTATCAAAATATTTCACCACAACACGATTTGAACCCTTGCTGTACTCGTGAAAGCCATAAATAATAACCACTGCACTATGATTAGTCATAAAGAAGCAGTTTCCCTTGCGATATGCGATATAATGAAATTTTGCGTTTATGGAATTCTGTAACTACATAAAAACGATTTTTATAAGATTTTTTTGTAAAACTACCCATTTTGCGTTAGTTTACGAAGCCAGCGAATATCGGAAACTAGCACCTATCAAATTCTTAGTTTTAGAAATATTTCAGAATCATGTGGGTAATGTATACACTAAATTTTTGAAAGAGGCCTCGGAACTAAATGGTTACATGTAATTTTTTGGCAATTGCAACGGTGATTAATTATATATCCATGTTATTTCAGGTGTTACAGGCAAATAATAACACTTCAACGACTGTTGTTACCCAAATTGCTAGTCCAGTTATAGCCACGAAAGTACGTGTCATCCCGTGGAGCGAGCATTCTCGAATGATATGTATGCGAATTGAACTATATGGGTGTCCGTTCCAAGGTAATTATGTGACTGTGCTCGGAATAAAACAAACGCAACAACAAATTATTGCACGGATGCGGTATACGAAAGTAAATTACACCACTAACTGATTATACTTCAATTTCAATTATATATACATGTTATTTCCAGTGTTACAGGCAAATAATGACATTTAAATGGCTGTTGTGTTCTAAATTGCTAGTCCAGTGCTAACGGCCAAAGTGTGTACACTACTACCTGTTTATATTTCAAGTTAAATTTTATTGTAGTTATATTCATAGCTTCGGTTGGTTTATCGGCGACAGGCTGTGATATGGTTTCTGCCTTTTCTCAAGTAGTGCATTGCAACACCCAAGTTAGGCTACCTCGCCGCGCAATGGACACTCGGGTATAATTTTAAATTCAGCTGCTTAGGACCAAACGAGCAAAATGTCACGTTAGCATCATTTCACATTTTAGCATGTGTTTGAATGACTGAAAGTCGAATTTTTTACTCATATCTCGCCAGTTCACATCACTTTGGAAATATTCACATTTATGTAGTGGCAGAGCCAAGATCTTGCGGTGGATCATGCAACATGGTTACTGTCATACCAGCGGCATCAAACAGAAGTTCTCAGCTATGATAAGGGATATTCGCCTTGTTTTTGTGTAGGCTCGGAACCTCTGCACCCCCTCCCCTGTGACGATGGAGCATTAAAAATTTTAGCAGATGTACAAAAGTTTTAATGTAAAATTACAAAAAGATAATGAAGAAGCACTGGAATTTCAGGGAAAAGTTTTTGTTTGGTTACTCCTTTGAGTACCCCTCGCCTAGACCATCTTAAACTCTCGGCGGCAACTTATTTTCTGGTGGGGGTGGAATCCGCCTGCTGAAGGATCTCCCTAAATCCACTCTTGGTTGTATGCATTGTAAAGAGGAGAACTTGGTCATTATCGCAGTTTCTTTTTTAGATTGTTCGTGAATAGCTTCAATATTAGTGCCATACTTTAAACACGGCTAGATTCCCAATATCACAACAAAAACGTGATTGTCAATTTTTATACTCCTTGTATGACAAAAAATTGCGAAAGTAACCTTTTATAGCGTACGTATTATTGATTCGTACTTGCAAATCTAACAAAAATTTAATTTTTATCTATACTTGAACACAACTTTTTTGCTATTTTTAGCGGCTTAGATAATCTTTACGTGGGTTTTCGTTGAGTCACAAACGATTCTATTTTTCACGATATTTTTTTCACTATAAAAGGGCCGTGGGCACGACTTCTTTCCTGTGGGTTGGGCGTAATGACAAACTTTAAAACTGAAGAAGCTTTTAGATTAAAGTCGTTCATTTTTTAAACAAGTCGAAAATACATATGTATGTTAATGCACTGATCACTGGCCCAGACCTAGAATTGGTTTGACGTACTGTTATAACGAAGATTAATAGTTTACCCTAGACCTACAACTTCTTTATGACTATACTTTCAGACAATATCGCTTATTTATGCTTTGCTACATACTGTTATAACGAAGATGACTAGTTTACCGCAGACCTACAAGTACTTTATGACTGTACTTTCAGACAATATCGCTTATTTAGGCTTTGCTACATACTGTTATAACGAAGATGACTAGTTTACCCTAGACCTACAACTACTTTATGCATCATTTACAATAAGATGCGTGCGCATGGTCCTAATTATGTCACGCGTTCAAATGGGCTAGCTACTATGTCACGCATACAGTCCAGCTCAACTATATAAATTTTGAATAGCCTAGCTAGGCTATGCATATATCATCGAGTGTCGAGTCGGACTGTGTTTTTGTCACGATGCGTTCAGCTGAGCCCTATAACTTAAGCCAGAGACCTCTCAGTCCGCGAACATTACGTTTTACTATACGTATCTTAATAATGCCCAAAAGCGGCACACAGCGTTAAACGTTAATTGTATATATTAAAATAAACATGTAACTTAGAATTAGTGCGAAAATACTATAGAACAAAATGCTATTACACTAAGCACATTACTAAACAAAATTTCTCAATTGACAGTTCGGCCGGACGCTCCGTTTGCCACGCAGAGCTTAGCTAAGCTACCTATTTGTCACATTAAGACTATCTTAGCTATAAAAATGTACCATAGTAGTCCAGCTAAGCTATAGTTCACCCGAACTGGTTGAGTTGGACGCGTGACATAATTTGGCCCTGGCGCATTCATCTTATCTTAAATGATGCATTATGGCTGTACTTTCCGGCAGTATCTTTCGGCTGTGCTTTGCTACGTATAGTTGTAATAAAAATGACTAGCTTACCCTAGACCTACATCTCTTTATGACCGTACTTTCAGACAATATTGCCTATTCATGCTTTGCTAATGCGTTTTATCATTTTTCATTTTTAGGTCACCTAGAATCATACTCTGTAACGCAAGGGACGCGAATACCAAAGCTTGATCTCCGTGACCACTCATATGACCACAGTTATTTGCACACCGAAAACTCGCCGCCCGCATTGTTGTCAAAAGGTTTGGGTCAGCTGTACGATGGTGTTATTGGTAAAGACGACTTTCGGAAATATCAGTATGAGTGGCTTGGATGGCGGAATCGGGAACCCGGTAAATATTTCATCAATGCACTTCAGCTCAGAAACACATTGTAAATGAGTAATAAAATACAGCTGACAGCCTAAACCTTTTGCAAAGAGCTGAAATTGTTATTTACAAACATGTTTAGTTTTGTAAAAAAATTATTTTAAAGCAAGTGATTAATAAATCAGCAGAATTAACATCTTGATACGCTTAATTTTTCGTACACTTTGTCTCATATAAACCATAATGTTATAAATTATGTATCTGACAGACGACCCTGATGTTTCTATCATGAATTATTGCTAATAACACATCTTTCCAATTTGTTTTATTACATCACTTAGTTTGCCAGAAAGTGATAGATGTGAGAAAGAGACAGATTTCCAATCTCGAGCTCAGACAGGATCTTTTATCAACAATGTCCGGCTCGGAATGGCACCAGGTGCAAACAGGTTGGGCAGTCGCGGTTTTCGGACACCCTGTCCGTCGGCTTGGCTCGTCTCTTCCTACAGCAATTCCGGCTTGACTCGATCCTAAGACGATTAGTATTAATAATTTTAAATTCCTTAAATATTTGGCTGAATATATAGTATACAAACCAACAAAGAAATTATATATAATTGAAGATTTCAAGAGCCTAGCTGAGGTAGGGTCGGCTGATCTTGCATTTTTCTCAATATTCTTCTATATTTCAATTTATATAATTATGTTTGTTGTTTATAAAACACCGTTTAATGCCTACTCCAGATTTTTCAGCCACACTAAATTCGGCTTCGCTCTAACACACAGGTCTTAGGCCTGGCTCGATGCAGATCTTCAGACACTACAACAAGCTCGGCTCGGCTAGGTTCTACAGCCTAAATTATCACCTCTCTCTAAAACTACAACATAATTCTAGTGATTTTTGTCTGGATCCATTTAGGTTAAGCAGCAGTATAAGAAGCTTTACTACAATAGTTTTTGTGCTACTGCGCTAACTAATCGTCGATATAAACATTTTTGACGGTTTAGCTTGGTCGTAATTATCATTTCAATTGTGGAATGAAATCACATTGAAGTTTTTTGTGTGAGTCAAGTGGCTATATTGATGTCAGCTTCCTGTCACCGACCTGGTGTGGTACGTTATGTAATTAGAAAAAAGAAAAGCATAGCCGTAAATCCGAGGTTACAGGCCCTGAATTGTCTAAAACTTATGCGAAGTGCGAAGCAAAGGTTAAGTATATATTTGAGGCCTGGTATACTGAGAGTAAAACTTTTATAGTAGCCTCGATCCTTTCTTCCACGTTATATTTGCCCGTTTAGTTGATAACTGCGGTAAACACTACTGCTCTACTGAAAATGTTATAACTACTTAAAGATGAAAACTGTTTTCTATAGTTGGAAGCATCTTAAGTATGAAAGCAGTGTCCGAAACTATCATTTACCTGAATTCTATTTTGGGACTTCATAAATTCAAATTCAATATTATGATTTTTTCAACTAAATTTAACTGCGATTGGCACTATTATCACAACAGCGAAATTCGCGTCTGTTATTCTGTGCTATTTAAGTTTAAAATCGCAGATTGGCTGAAATATAAAAAATCATTACAGTCCGTTGTCTGTTTACTCACTTGTGCTACATAAAACAAGTTCGTTTATTACAGGTAGCGACATAACTAATCCATCCTGACGGTTGCACTCTATGTTACTTTGATCGAACCGGCGTTCAGTATTATCTACTAAGTTCAATATTGAGAAATATTACACAGATTAGCTTTAACGTCAACAACAATTTTAAATTGGGTGCACGACCTTTTCATGCAGCTGAGTTGTATTTTCTGTTTCAGGATCAACAGAAATTGAACTATTGCTAACAATGATTGATTTGCGTAATGTCACGCTGATTAGCTTTTACGTCAACAACAATTTCAAATTGGGTGCACGCGTTTTTGATGCAGCGGAGATGCATTTTACAGCTGATGAACAGCAAAAGCGCAACGGACAAAGTGTTAAATTCAAATATGATCCTGATATTAGTTCAGGTATATTATTGAAGACTTGTTATTGTATAAGGTTCGTAATGGTCCAGGCAAAAAACTGTTATAATATTGAAACAAAAAACTGTTCCTAAACATTATACTTGGCTCTCGTAAAACTAGCCTGAATTTTTCTTATCATTTATACAATATTCCAGCAAATATGAGAGTTATATCAGCAGCGACACGAATTTTGATCATGTGGTTTGCAATTTTTCGATGTATCACTATGATTCGAGAGCCGTCTAGCATAGAAGGTTTGTCACTCTTGCTACTCATACCCGGTGAGGTCGCCTCTTATGTAATAATGTCAGATTTGTTGTCAGCTTTAAATACGGGTCACATAACATGGACTAGTGTGCAAATAAAGATTAGCTGGTTTAAAAAACACGGAAAGGAGCCAAGGACACTCTGAGTCGATCAACTTGATTATACACTCATCCTCCGATATAATCAGTTTGTAAACAGACTATGTCATCTGTGCACTTGGATGTACATGATATTACCTTTGCTTCATCAGTAAGCTAAGTGACATCGGGTTAGACATGCTTTCGAGGAACTATCAAGTGCCCTGATTGTTTTGCATAAATACACGAAATTTCCGCTTTGGATTATTTATGCATTATACATAAGATTTGCAATTGTTTGTATTCCTTGATACTACTAAATAATGCCGTAAAACCATGCAGTGGGATATTTACCTTACCATTCAAGAAAATTTTTTCGATATACGAAGGAATATTTCCTACATATTAAGGAAATTAAGTACTGAATATTGAGTACTAATATCATACTTTGTCGATGATCATTCGGCGTAGGCTGGAGGACGACGGCGGGCGGGTGAGGGAGCGCATGTCGTCGGGGAGGGGGATGTATATCGTCAGGGGTTGTTAATTTTTCAAATATTTAAGAACTCAAAATCTTTACCCTTAATTTTTGCCAACTTGCGGTGAATTTTTTTATAATTTCCCATATTATTGCCAATTTTACCCCAGTCTTTGAATTATCACATTTTTGCGTAGTTCGCAGACATTTTGCTGGGGGAGGGATCGTAAGGGGATTTTCGGAGCATTCAGGGGTAGTAGTTGCATACACATATGTTGTTGGCCAATAGTGCAGTTGTTATTTTATGTCTTAACATTAAAGACTAATTTTCCGGTACCCATTGGAATCCTTAAGGAGTGTTAATTCGAAAAAGCATCACATCATAGGATAAGAGAAAACCATACATGCCCACATAGGGAGAAGAGGGAATTATTCCTTTAAGGCTCGGACCCCGTGGAATCCTTAAGGAGTGGTAATTCGAAAAAGCATCACATCATAGGATAAGAGAAAACCATACATGCCCACATAGAGAGAAGCGGGAATTATTCTTCTAAGGCTCGTAACCCCGCTCAGGACAACGCTGGTCCCGCC
This sequence comes from Trileptium ribeirensis, assembly GCA_030248225.1. Classification (NCBI taxonomy): domain Eukaryota; kingdom Metazoa; phylum Nematoda; class Enoplea; order Enoplida; family Thoracostomopsidae; genus Trileptium; species Trileptium ribeirensis. The sequence continues at coordinate 17,709 of JASANE010007875.1, forward strand.
TGGGAGATAGCTCTATTCTCGCCCGCTCCGCCCCTTCCCCCGCTCCTTTGGAGGTGCACGGAAACTTTTGGCTAAAATAGAGGGCAAATAACCAAAAAATGGGGAAATCGGCACCAACGAGCGGAAAATTGAAAATTAGCAAAAATAAGGGGGAAAGTGGCCAAAAGGGCTGAATTGGTAAAACGGGGGAAAATTAGCAAAATTTCGAAAAAAATTGAGTCCCGACAAATTTGGAAAATTTGTTGCATCCTGATGACTTCACGTGGCCCCTGTTTTCCTCTCCTACCTCGGCTTACTAATCCCTCCTGATGAGGCCGAAGGCTCCTGCCCACAAGTACCCGCTATAACCTGCACTTCAAACCTTGAGCATGTATATAGAACGAACATGAGTATTACCAAGTGTCATACTTTTCTACAAAAATTCATCATGAGCTGTTGGTCACAGTAATTCCTTAGTTCCTGTACATCAGGAAAATTATATTGTCATCGGGGATTGATTTGACTTCAGTGGGAGAAATTTGTTTGCATCAGAACTTTCCGCAAATCGACGTGGAACGAACAGTCGCTTTCAATCACAGCCTGGTTTCTGCCCTATGTGGTATTAATCAAGATTTTATAGTACCCTTGTCCCTGTATATTTGGAAATGACGTTGTCATCAGCGATTGTTGGTGTTTAAAGGTTAATATATAATTGTTTGCGTCAGACCTTTTCGTAAATCGAGGTGGATCGAGCAGTCTCTCTTACACTCCGCATGATCTTTGTCGTAGTATTCCCAAAGGGTTAGTATTGTCCTGGTCGTTGTACATCGGAAAATATGTCTAGTGTATATCATCCGCGACAGTTGACGTTTAGAATGTAAAATTTGTTTGATGAAAGGTCTGATGCACACTTGAAACGAACACTCTGCCTAAATCATTCAGAATATAATCAGAACATAATCAACGAATCCACTCTGGATTTCGACAAAATACGATGTAAATAAAGCTTGTCAGCGAGGCTTGGAATTGTGTAAACACGGACTATATACATTTTTCTGAAATTTCGGGTTTGGCTCATGGTTATTCCTATATACTCCTTTCATTCTTTTAAGTATCACATGTACTGTCTGGAAAAATATTTTTAGGCATCCATCATTCCATTTTTATGCCCACCAAGTATCATTTATGCTATGATCACAGTTCTTAGTAGGGCAATCACGATAATACATGAACCAAAGTAACCAATATTTTGGAACTGACTGAAATTCTACATAACAGCATGGCCTGATCGTAGGTTTACCTCAACGCTAGTATGCTGCGTAGCTGCTTTAAATAGCTGAGCGAAATGCTAAAACGGCTGATATTCGTATATTTTAGATCTTACACCTAACTTGTAAAGCTAAAACCCGATTTCTTTTCTAATATATATAAATGAATAGCAACCCAAGATAATTTGTTTGGAGAGTTAGTTTATTGCTAACTACCGTAACTGCTGCGACACAGAGTGTTTAGTGCAAGTCTATATTTGGTGACGTAAATGATACAAAAATTACATTGTTCTAAAAGATTTGATTTGGCATTATAAATTAAACAACATAGGCATCAAAAAACTTTGGCAATTCATTGATAAACTAATGCTTTTGACATTTCATGTCGAGTAGCTGTCCTTACTATGTTTGAGGCTATTATCTTTACTCTGATTTTTAGGTGAAACTAATTTTTAGCTAATTTCCTAGCAAACACAGTCTAATATTTAAAAAACACAGGCGTTATTTTCGGCCTAATTGCTTCCAAAAAACATTGCTAAAATTTACATTGAAGGTATAACTAGGAAGCTGAGTTTACTAAATATGTTCTTTAGTTTCGGTACTCTACGTCTGCATGAATCTGCTTGAACACTATGTCTCATTATTTCAAGGTCATATTTTCAGAAACATCGCGCTGGGTTACAATTCTAGTTCCAAACATTTCGGCTAGAAATGTACGGATTAAGCTGCAATTCACTTCGAAATGGATGCTTATTAGCGAAGTTGATATCGTGTCCAGTGAGCAGCTCTATTGTGTTGTATTTGTGTATTTATATCATGGATGCCCAAAATCCATCAGCTTTGGCGAATAGATGGTTCTGGCGAAGGGAGAGGGTAAGCCAGGGGTTAAGTTATTCCCAAATTTTTCCCAGTTGTGACAAAACTTTCCAACAGCAGCAGTATATTTTCACCAATGTTTTGTACGGTCTGAATGGATCGTAAATCCCAATTGGCCTACAGGCGGGATGTGATCGGTGCCTAGTAATCATGGTTCGCAAATGAAAAGTGAACAGAAACGCGACGTAAATAATGTCGAATATAATTACTCTTCGGATATTGAGTTATCAGATAGTTCACAGTTTGGTCGAATAAGGAACGGCACACTTGTAAGTGATGAAGGCAAAATATTTATGGAATATGATATGAAACCAGCAACAGGATCCGCTCCTGCTGGACTAATGCATGTTGCAGTTACAGAATGCCCCAGTAATTGTCCAGCTGCAGATGTGCCAGAATACATTGGGCATCATATATCAACTGCTCCGTGCGATCATTGCATAAACAGAAATTTAGTCACGTCGTTGAACACGTTGAACGTTCGTTCCTAGAACAACTTTCGTTTAAACATCGCAAATTCGTATAATCGCGTATAGCTATCTTCGCGACAGCATCTTCACTTTTTCCTCATAGTTTTCTTCACCTGACTTTAAAATATTTTATAATTCGGCCCGCAGCTGCTAAAATTTCCTACGAACCTTTATAGGTAGTTGGAAGGGGGGTAAATAAGGTGTATCGGAAGCTCCGATCTTTAGGGGTTACACCTTCTAGCCACCTATGAGCACCTATCATTTACATAACAACCAGATTGAAGGAAAGTAATTTTCAGCTACCGAACATAGCCTAACCATGAAGCCTTTTTATTGCCTATTCAAATTCTTATACATAACCAAGAAACAGCTGACAACCCTGCAGTTTTTACAATAATTTCATTAATTCCGGTTGATTATTACTGAATAAAGTGAAAAAATTTGTACAATTAATGAATTTCTTGTTGACACTTCTTTTAAGCATTAGATTTTTAAGAGCCAATCAGCTACCAAATTTCGAAAGAAATTAACAATCCACATCTACTGGGTGACAACAAGCAACATGGTGTCGGAGTAAAACCTTCAAGCATTGCGGTATACACCACAGTTCGAGAATTACCTGTTGCTTACGTTGGAATTATCGTGGGTAAGAAACCTAATTTTGATTATATGCAACTCTTTGTTTATGTAACTGTATGACTTGTTAGGACCATAAGGTTAGCATGACAACCTGACATCCCAAAAATATGGTCGCAGGAAAACCAATATCTACTAACCTTTTAGTTGGTAGAAAACAGTAGAATCCTGATATATGCAGCTAAATTACGACTTTAAAGTTTCGTAAGAACTGTTGCTCCCTTGAATGCCACAATTATTCCGTGAACGCTTCCAAATAAATATTTCTACCGCTGGAATATCAAAACAACACCATATGACCCGTCGAAATTGAGTTGTGCCCTCGTATCACCTCTTCAGTTGTGTTCTACTACGTACAACAGTTATGAGTCAATTGCTAATTGAGGAATTGACATGCTCCAACAAACCGCGGAAAATTATTAGTTTTGTAATGTCAAAACGGAGGTTGAAATTATAATTGCCAATAATTTCCATTGCCGGCAGTAACGTCATAACTGGTTGATATCTTGGGGTCATTCTTATTACATTAACTATTGCTTTATGTTGACCACAAATGTTTAAATGTAATTTAACTTTACTACCTTAAACATCAAACAAGTTTCATTCTAGAAACAAATGCTGTTTCCATGAATTTCGCAGGATAGATGATGTATTTTAGTAGAAAATCCATTATTGCTAGACGCAAACAAATAAAATTTGTATTTCTTATTCAATTTGAATGTGAAATCTTGTCATAGAAAACAAAAACTATTTTTAGCAATGTCAGCTAGAACTTTGGTAAAACTCAGCTTCTTTACATCAAACATTTCCGGGCTGCGAGGCTACCAGAACCAACCCATAGCCTACATTTTTGTTCGGTCATATCAAAATAATGTAATACAGTCGCGTCAAAGAAGTCAGTCACACTTGAATTCTATAGCGATGCAAAAACTTCTGTACAATTCCTTACAGTTCATGGCAATTTTTCTTAACCGTGACCACGCAATGGCTCTGTAACAAAACACGTAATCATTCATGGTTATACGACCGAACATAATATCAGTAATTATGTAAATATGCAAACTGTTTATGGTCAACGTATAAAATGAACCACGTGACATCACAGATTTATTCAGCATTAATAGTGACATCATCCCATACAGAAGCCCCTCTTGGAAGTTCCTCTTTATTTCACAGTGCTATATTCAGTATATATTTTGCAAAATTACGTTTATATAGTAACTGGTATATTAAGTAGCATTGTTTCAGTTAGGGTCCAAATATTGTGTGAAACATACTTTGACATCAGTTTCGGCAACATTCTTAATAGTAAGAGGAGGATTTGCGCAGTATGAAGAGACTACCCGTTTCTTCACGCTCCGTTGACGCATAAATATTACCAAAACAGTTATTCCAAAAATTGACGCTATCACAATTGAAGTTCCTGAAAAAAGCAATGTAAACCAAAATGTACATTGGAAATTATAGTTGTGCACATAGATACAAAATGTAAATCGAAAATTAGTCATATAAAACTGTTTAGACTAAAATTTGCTAATTTCCGAAGTACTGTAAATATTTTACGTAGTTCCACATTTAGGATTAAAGAAGCTGAGTTTTACCAAAGTTCTAGCTGACATTGCTAAAAATAGTTTTTGTTTTCTATGACAAGATTTCACATTCAAATTGAATAAGAAATACAAATTTTATTTGTTTGCGTCTAGCAATAATGGATTTTCTACTAAAATACATCATCTATCCTGCGAAATTCATGGAAACAGCATTTGTTTCTAGAATGAAACTTGTTTGATGTTTAAGGTAGTAAAGTTAAATTACATTTAAAATTTGTGGTCAACATAAAGCAATAGTTAATGTAATAAGAATGACCCCAAGATATCAACCAGTTATGACGTTACTGCCGGCAATGGAAATTATTGGCAATTATAATTTCAACCTCCGTTTTGACATTACAAAACTAATAATTTTCCGCGGTTTGTTGGAGCATGTCAATTCCTCAATTAGCAATTGACTCATAACTGTTGTACGTAGTAGAACACAACTGAAGGGGTGATACGAGGGCACAACTCAATTTCGACGGGTCATATAGTGTTGTTTTGATATTCCAGCGGTAGAAATATTTATTTGGAAGCGTTCACGGAATAATTGTGGCATTCAAGGGAGCAACAGTTCTTACGAAACTTTAAAGTCGCAATTTAGCTGCATATATCAGGATTCTACTGTTTTCTACCAACTAAAAGGTTAGTAGATATTGGTTTTCCTGCGACCATATTTTTGGGATGTCAGGTTGTCATGCTAACCTTATGGTCCTAACAAGTCATACAGTTACATAAACAAAGAGTTGCATATAATCAAAATTAGGTTTCTTACCCACGATAATTCCAACGTAAGCAACAGGTAATTCTCGAACTGTGGTGTATACCGCAATGCTTGAAGGTTTTACTCCGACACCATGTTGCTTGTTGTCACCCAGTAGATGTGGATTGTTAATTTCTTTCCAAATTTGGTAGCTGATTGGCTCTTAAAAATCTAATGCTTAAAAGAAGTGTCAACAAGAAATTCATTAATTGTACAAATTTTTTCACTTTATTCAGTAATAATCAACCGGAATTAATGAAATTATTGTAAAAACTGCAGGGTTGTCAGCTGTTTCCTGGTTATGTATAAGAATTTGAATAGGCAATAAAAAGGCTTTATGGTTAGGCTATGTTCGGTAGCTGAAAATTACTTTCCTTCAATCTGGTTGTTATGTGAATGATAGGTGCTCATAGGTGGCTAGAAGGTGTAACCCCTAAAGATCGGAGCTTCCGATACACCTTATTTACCCCCCCCCTTCCAACTACCTATAAAGGCTCGTAGGAAATTTTAGCAGCTGCGGGCCGAATTATAAAATATTTTAAAGTCAGGTGAAGAAAACTATGAGGAAAAAGTGAAGATGCTGTCGCGAAGATAGCTATACGCGATTATACGAATTTGCGATGTCTAAACGAAAGTTGTTCTAGGAACGAACGTTCAACGTGTTCAACGACCTGACTAAATTTCTGTTTATGCAATGATCGCACGGAGCAGTTGATATATGATGCCCAATGTATTCAGGCACATCTGCAGCTGGACAATTACTGGGGCATTCTGTAACTGCAACATGCATTAGTCCAACAGGAGCGGATCCTGTTGCTGGTTTCATATCATATTCCATAAATATTTTGCCTTCATCACTTACAAGTGTGCCGTTCCTTATTCGACCAAACTGTGAACTATCTGATAACTCAATATCCGAAGAGTAATTATATTCGACATTATTTACGTCGCGTTTCTGTTCACTTTTCATTTGCGAACCATGATTACTAGGCACCGATCACATCCCGCCTGTAGGCCAATTGGGATTTACGATCCATTCAGACCGTACAAAACATTGGTGAAAATATACTGCTGCTGTTCGAAAGTTTTGTCACAACTGGGAAAAATTTGGGAATAACTTAACCCCTGGCTTACCCTCTCCCTTCGCCAGAACCATCTATTCGCCAAAGCTGATGGATTTTGGCTCATCCATGATATAAATACACAAATACAACACAATAGAGCTGCTCACTGGACACGATATCAACTTCGCTAATAAGCATCCATTTCGAAGTGAATTGCAGCTTAATCCGTACATTTCTAGCCGAAATGTTTGGAACTAGAATTGTAACCCAGCGCGATGTTTCTGAAAATATGACCTTGAAATAATGAGACATAGTGTTCAAGCAGATTCATGCAGACGTAGAGTACCGAAACTAAAGAACATATTTAGTAAACTCAGCTTCCTAGTTATACCTTCAATGTAAATTTTAGCAATGTTTCGAAGCAATTAGGCCGAAAATAACGCCTGTGTTTTTTTTAAATATTAGACTGTGTTTGCTAGGAAATTAGCTAAAAATTAGTTTCACCTAAAAATCAGAGTAAAGATAATAGCCTCAAACATAGTAAGGACAGCTACTCGACATGAAATGTCAAAAGCATTAGTTTATCAATGAATTGCCAAAGTTTTTTGATGCCTATGTTGTTTAATTTATAATGCCAAATCAAATCTTTTAGAACAATGTAATTTTTGTATCATTTACGTCACCAAATATAGACTTGCACTAAACACTCTGTGTCGCAGCAGTTACGGTAGTTAGCAATAAACTAACTCTCCAAACAAATTATCTTGGGTTGCTATTCATTTATATATATTAGAAAAAGAAATCGGGTTTTAGCTTTACAAGTTAGGTGTAAGATCTAAAATATACGAATATCAGCCGTTTTAGCATTTCGCTCAGCTATTTAAAGCAGCTACGCAGCATACTAGCGTTGAGGTAAACCTACGATCAGGCCATGCTGTTATGTAGAATTTCAGTCAGTTCCAAAATATTGGTTACTTTGGTTCATGTATTATCGTGATTGCCCTACTAAGAACTGTGATCATAGCATAAATGATACTTGGTGGGCATAAAAATGGAATGATGGATGCCTAAAAATATTTTTCCAGACAGTACATGTGATACTTAAAAGAATGAAAGGAGTATATAGGAATAACCATGAGCCAAACCCGAAATTTCAGAAAAATGTATATAGTCCGTGTTTACACAATTCCAAGCCTCGCTGACAAGCTTTATTTACATCGTATTTTGTCGGAAAATCAGAGTGGATTCGTTGATTATGTTCTGATTATATTCTGAATGATTTAGGCAGAGTGTTCGTTTCAAGTGTGCATCAGACCTTTCATCAAACAAATTTTACATTCTAAACGTCAACTGTCGCGGATGATATACACTAGACATATTTTCCGATGTACAACGACCAGGACAATACTAACCCTTTGGGAATACTACGACAAAGATCATGCGGAGTGTAAGAGAGACTGCTCGATCCAACCTAGAATTTCGAAAAGGTCTGACGCAAACAATTATATATTAACCTTTAAACACCAACAATCGCTGATGACAACGTCATTTCCAAATATACAGGGACCAGGGTACTATAAAATCTTGATTAATACCACATAGGGCAGAAACCAGGCTGTGATTGAAAGCGACTGTTCGTTCCACGTCGATTTGCGGAAAGTTCTGATGCAAACAAATTTCTCCCACTGAAGTCAAATCAATCCCCGATGACAATATAATTTTCCTGATGTACAGGAACTAAGGAATTACTGTGACCAACAGCTCATGATGAAGTTTTGTAGAAAAGTATGACACTTGGTAATACTCATGTTCGTTCTATATACATGCTCAAGGTTTGAAGTGCAGGTTATAGCGGGTACTTGTGGGCAGGAGCCTTCGGCCTCATCAGGAGGGATTAGTAGAGCCGATTCAGGAGAGGAAAACAGGGGCCACGTCAAGTATTAGGATAGGAACAAATTTTCCAAATTTTGTCGGGACTTCAATTTTTTTCGAAATTTTGCTACTCCTCCCCCGTTTTACCAATTCCAGCCCTTTTGGCCACTTTCCCCTTAATTTTGCTAATTTTCAATTTTCCGCTCGTTGGTGCCGATTTCCGCATTTTTTGGTTATTTGCCCTCTATTTTAGCCAAAAATTTCCGTGCGCCTCCGAAGGAGCGGGGGAAGGGGGCGGAGCGGGTGAGGATAGAAAAGACAAGAAAACAAAAAAACAACGTAGGCTACACAAGGACAGACGTTTTCTTGACTCATGCGCGTGGTCACATTGATTTCCGCTCCGATCCGGTTCCATTTGGGTTTACATTCCACATGATGTGATTAAGAAAGATCTAATTCTGCACCTATCATATATTGAGTTGCCATGCATTTTACAGTACATCATTCGACTCGGGTCTGATAAAATTGTATGGGATCGGATCGGATGAACTCAGTGTAAAATATAGGTGGAAACAGGATCAGATGGCATTGAAACCCATCGGATCGGATCTCAGACAATGTATACACGCACTTTTTATCTTCGGATGAGATAGATGAACTAGAGAATATGGGTAATTTTCGTTACGATGCGGCTAATTTTATGAGTATTGAAATATACAAAGTCTCAGCAAGTGACGAAATCCCAACTGCCGTCGCATGAGCAAAAGTACTGCACAATGTGTAATTAACCACAAAATTATATGGCTAACGCCATGAAATAACCGGTATTCCCATAAACACAACTGGGTATACTTTTTCGTTAAGATGCGGTTAATTTTATTAGTAATAAAATTAACATTAATATAATTTGTTCAAATTTATTTGTTACGGTCTGAAACGTTCTAAAATCAAAAGCGCGATTTTGCTCAAATTTTTACAATATTCGTAAATCCGCGTCCAGGATCGCTATGGTATATTTTCCATCACTTTCAAATAATAAACGGTAAAACAAATCCCAAATTTTGGTTCAAAATGAAATGCCAATCTTGATATCGTCATTTATAATTTGAGAATGATTTGAAAGAGATTGCTGAAATTTTCTGCAGTGAAACTTGAATTTTGCAAGACAAACTGTTTGTAAAATTTTGCGATTACCACAATATTAATCTTGATAGTCGATCGACAGATTAACTCTGAATTCTTTATACATCGCCAAATTATAGCCGACTAATCTTAGTCTAATGTCCGTTAACGTTGTTCCAAAATAAATAACATATTCCGCTTTTTGTGCATCAGATTTGTTCCACAAACAGCAAACGTTTACGAATTGCTCTGAAATTTCCACTCAAAGTTTTCCGGAAAACACGCATAAAACTCATTTTTTCCACAGATAAGCGCAGGTTGATGTTAGACTTCGTTAGGTTTTCCTATAAACTAAGTTATAAAATTACAACGGAGGCTTTTTTGCAGACTTTCACGAACTTGCAAGAAAAATGTCATCTAACTGCCCGAGTTCAGGTTATTTGGAAATAGACAAACTTGGTAATACAGTGAAAACAAAAAGAAAGAAAGAAAGACATAGAGATAACTGTTTTTAACGCTATGTGCAGAAATTTAAACGGAATACATTGTAAAAAATAGACGTATTCGCCGGCAAGCTTTCATAACCTGTAGTCAGTGTTTTAATAAATTCTGGAGTAACCAACAAACAGAAAGATCTGTCTTTATCACAGTAATTACGAAGTTTTTAATTGATTTCTAATTTATCACGTTTTGTAGTATGTTTTAATACTTGAACCAGTATCTGTCTCAGTATCTTGATGATTCCTATGTGACGGCTACGTTTGTCTACGACTTTGAAGAGCTTGTGCATATGGGTCCAGCTTTATGGGCAGAAACGAAAGGTCTCAAAGCTACTTTTTGCCGCCGCATTAATGATTGGGCTTACCTACGATAAACCCAACTAAAATAAATTTAATAATTGAAACATTTTGGATTTCTAAACTCGAATATTTTTATACTTTGGATGCCAGAATGTCAATCTTCCGCAACTGGGATTAAAGCCCGATTCTTGCAATTGGTCATTAATTCAAACACCACGGCGGTAAAGGCCGTTGTTTGGGGCAAGTCCTACAAAACATTGCATGGGTTAAAGCTGTCTTTATTGGTGGGACCAGAACCCCTGCCCGGTCCGTTTTAGAATTACCGTAATGATAACCATGAGCATAATTTTTAGTCTATTCCATCGCACATTTATCATATTCATTCAGCGTTTTTAGACAAACACCTCTATCGATTTCGTTTTTGTTTCATGTTTCGCGCTTTGTCTGTCGTCTTTTTATTGATCTCATATTGCTTTCATGTTGAAGTAGGCGAACTGACAAGGTTTTTTATGACAAACCCATTAATAAAATAGAACTAAAGCATCGATCGAAAGGATAGCAGCTGTGGTGTTTGCTCTGGTTGTCTCTCGTGGGTTTTTCGGAACGGTATTGGTCGATTGTTGTTGGAGCAGTTTTTTCATCCATTGGAATGCGGATGAAGCGATCAAGCGAGAAAACCCGGCAGCAAATGAAGAAGTCATACCAACTAGTGTGGCTTCTATAACAGTTTCCGGTTCTCGGTACATTGATAGGACCGAGCTTATGCTGGAACTACCGATTGTTCTCTTCAGACGATGTATCCAAAAGCCTATGAAAAAAATTCCGGAAGAATATGACACTAGATCTTACATCTTATGTCATAGTTGACCTTATCTTTCTCGGTTTTCAGCTTATCCAGAAGGATTACACCAGGGGGGACCTACTAATATTCTCTGGGGATATTTACTACCCCAACCTAAACGATGCTTAACACGCATCGTCTTAAAAGTGTCACACTGTTCAGCAAAATATTACCAAGTATTGATCAACATGACACGAATGGTATATTTCCGTATTTTAATAGACTCCTGATATATCTCAGTGATCGGAACTGACAAGGGATGGTAGCACATTGCGAAACTTATACTGATATTAGTATTTTACTCTATGAACTTCACGGCCATAGTGGTAATTCAGTGCTGCGTCTAAAAAGCGTTATGGCTCGATTTTCGGTACGAGTAACTTACAAAAACATTGACAACAATGAACCAACCAGTAACGGAAACCTTTTTATATTGGATTTTGTGCATAATTTTAAAACAATTTTACGTAATTTCTGACATATTTTTTTGTATTTTTCTGTTTAAAATGTTTAAAATAATAATACGATAAGCAAATTTTAGTGTTTGCGGCACCGTAATGAAACTGTAACACATGCTATTATTATTATAGAATGTTTCAACTAAAACATTTGAGTTTCAAGCAAATTTGTGTAATCTTCAGAATGTTATTGTGTAAAATCATACAACTTTGAATGAAACTCTTGGTTCAATCCTATGATATTTTAAACTGAACATTTGCAGGCAAACATAGAGAACTTGTTTTACTGGAATCGTGGAAAAACTACAATCCTAGATGCTTCACTGAGACAGTTGGGTTAATAGCATTAATTTAATTTTACTCAGATACATTACTTTAATAACGTTATGCTTAAACAGTAATGAAATTGTAGGGGAGCATTGCTGATTACACGCTGCTTCATCAATAAACCAAGGAATTGGTTATTTCTGTGAACATATGAACCAAATTGGATTAATTTTTAACAAGTTATATTCGGTAATAACAAAATGGGACCTTTAGGTTTTATGACACCAGCCCAAAAATAAAAATTTTGTAGAAACACCAATAAGCTTGGTTCTATTTAACTCTGTTGGTTTATGCGGTTACAAAAATTACATGATAATCATGTTTATGACGTTTTTCGATTTTCTACGTCCACGAAGATTTTCCGAAAAAATAGTTCTCAATGCATATTCAAACCGCACTGACAAGCTGAGTTGAACGGTATCAAAATCAGGTGAATTTGTGGTTAAGGCTTAGGCTCAGGCTTAGGATTTCTTATAAATGGACGTAGCTCTTCATAAACAAATTGAGTTTATTTTAATTGTAAATTAGTTACCATTCGATTAAACTCGTCGATATGATTCGAATGGTAACTTTATGTTTACTGCTATTGCATAGTATTTGAGACATACTATTACTCAGCAATACTGTTTCCAGATATAAACCATTTACGGATACATCCGCTATTGAGCTAAGCCGGTTAGCTTATTACTTAGGTACAAACGATAATATAAAAACGACCTTACATTAACCTAGAAAATGGTGTTGTTTGACCCTGCTCCCGAACAGGCGGAGATATGGGGACATTATTTCCCTTGAAGTAGCATGATATTGAACGCGCCCAACAGAAAAACATTTATCTAAATACGTCGAACGGTCGCTAAATTATAAGACTTGGAATACACTTTGGTGAATTATATTGTATATAAATATAAAGATTGGATACATTAGCTATGTGATCTATTTTTTTGTAAATTTTATTAAAACATGTATCTCCGATCTTGTGCATTTGATAGTGTATCCTGTTCAGTATAGAACCTATTAGAATCTATGCCTACCCTTGCCTACAACGTAACATAGTATGCGGGCAATGTCATCTTAGAATTCAACTATTACAGGGTTGAAACCTGCATTTTTGGTAAATCAATGTCTTCTATTACCTTAAGGGTAAACCCAACGGTACATATTTCACTAACCAATTTAAGTTCGTTTATACGATACCGTGACCTTGATCTTGACGGTTCCACGCTTTTGTATGTTCGTACATGCTACAAATTAGAAGAAACTGAAATATAGATGCAAATTTGCGAGTTGCTTCAGAAAATATATAATGTATGTAATAAAGACTAATGTCACGTTATAACATCCCCAACGTTTAGAACCTATGTACACCACAGTGTCAGGCACACTGTCGACATGATGGTATCCTAGACACCCGCGTGTTTTTATAAATATATTTAAAGGTAGCTAGCTAGGGGTATTGTCAATTCTCGATAGTATGAAGCACACCAAGTCTTCTTGCATTTTTATTGACATTGTACGACATTATTTCATCAACGTACATATAGCCCAGATGCGAATGTTGAGAATTAAAAAAACGACACAGCACAGTTGTCTAATAAACCGCATTAGCTACAGACTGTGTTTGTTACATAAAATTCGCGCCAAATTAGTAGATAAAGGTATGTACGACATTGTAAAAAAGAAATGTAGTAGCTAGGGTGTGTCGTGCACCCTCAGCAATTCATTTACAGCATGGGTGTCACCCTGACTGTCTGTACGATAGGGTCGCGACTGCAGGAGGACAAAATTTCCAAACGGAGGGACAATATAACTTAAACGGCGCATAACTAAAGTGTATTAATATTTAACACACATATTAACATAGGTGTCGACAGAGTGCAGACAACGCACCCCCTCTCTTCACTATCGGCTCGCGGAGATTTAAAACTGGCAAATATCGGTCTGAAATTGGCAAAAAATTGGGCTAAATTTGGAAAAAATGAAGGAGGTTCTCGACAGGAAAAGAAACCGTGATTAACGAAAATACAACTAGTTAAAATTCCTTCGACACTATATTGACTATAATAGATGTCCCGAATTTTGTTTTGAATATTACTGAAGTTTTGTTTAGCGTTGCAAAAAAACTTATAAAAATTTCTAAAACTGTTCGTTCAATTAACCATTTACAGTTTTTAATTAGATTTAAGCTCACCTTTGAAAGCTTAAGCTTTTCTGCTTGCTACTGACATTTAAAGGGATAATTCTTTGAATTTTAAAAGAATATCTAGTGGTGCAAAATTCAAAGCACCCATGTCACGTTGAGTAGCCGGACGTTATGACGTTAGAAAAAAGAACAGCTTAGAGCGGGGGGTTCGGGAGGCGGCAGCCCCCCGACTTAGGCGTAGTGCATGGCTCATATAGGGACCTTACCTTAGGCTACGACTAAGGCTTAGGCTTGGTATATCGAGAACGGCATAGCATGCATTTCACTTCCGCCCCTAAAGGTTACATTGGCTATTGAAATAAACTTTTTTGAAATTTCATA
>JASANE010007876.1:0-39577 GCA_030248225.1 Trileptium ribeirensis
TTTGATGCGTAGATCGGTATTGGAAATGCAAGTTTGCTTTTGTGCCTCTTCTCTATTATGACATAACTTTTGCAGAAAAAAACCGGGAATTATTTTCGCCGGACCGGGAAAATGACTCAGGCCGTAGCGCGGGAACCCTGACCTACAGTGTGGCCTACAACCGACAGTGTTTTAGTTATAGCTTAATTGATTTGTTAGGAAAGTGTCACTTGTGAAACAATTATTGCGTAGTTATATTCGATCATATCTAATGTGAGTCTTGAGAATCTATAAGAGGATCTAATAACATGTTTGAAGGTATACAAGCATAACTGCTGTTTCCTCAACATGCACGCTGATCGGTTAGTTAAAATTTTATGGCAAACATAAGGAAAACTTCGTGTTGCAAGGTCAACCGAGCGCAGTAACACTTAGAAATATAGCACAAAAAGTTTATCTGTTGTGCACTATGTGCATGACTTATGCGTGAGTCCAGTTTATGTGTTTACACCATGTTTGTTTTTTTGCCAACATCGCTCATTGCATTGTTCGCATTCACAACTATGCCACCGGCATTAGTACATTAGTGCACGCGAGCAAGAGTTCTGAGGTGTACAAATGAAATTTAAGAGCGCGCACATCTGTCCATTTCCCACGATTGTCCGCCTTCTCCAAATGACATGCTCAATCTGACAGCTATCTTCGCGGTCTATATGTGTATTATAGTATGCGCAAAAAACAGATTGGTAATCTCGTCTTTTCGTGCACGCGGTCAGAAAAATGCGATACTTAATCGCAAAATAGCGACCGCGAACAGCGCCTACTCACAAACCGTTGTTCGCGTATATAAGGAAAATTCATCGCTTTTACCATCGTGATCTGACTTGATAAAAGAATAACCCAAGTGTACGCACCTAAAGTGGACTCATGCATAGTAGATAGAAAATGGTGAGTCATGCGTAGGTTATATGTACGTATAGTATAGGTATATATGTTTCCTGTATACACATATATAAATAGACATATGAATGTGTATACACATGCACACTTAACCATACATACAAACCTATATAAACACTCGTATTGCGAGATAAAGGTTATTTAAATGAGTAAGGAATCTAAGGAAACTGTGGATAATGGGAAAACATTTTGGCCTCATCAGGCGGCTATAGGCTGCGGTGAGTTTTTCATCTTTTATTTATAAATAAAAATACAACAAAACAATAAATATAAGGTAAAAGTAATATTTTGACGAAATATCTTCATTCATTACCCTTTTTTTCACTATACTTATGTACCAACTGATACATTCTCTCACGTACATAAACTGGATGGTCGTAGACAAATGCTGTTGTCACTTCGTCACATTATGTAACCGCGCAAATTATGTAGTTAGCTGTTCCTGTCCATTCTCGATAGTAAATGACCCTGTTGAGCATCTTGAAATGCTCCATTCGAATGTTTTGTCGACGGAAATGGTCGTCCCCGTTGAGAACCGTTTCGTGTACTTTTGCCTTATAATCATTGATAAGAGCGCGTTATGTTTAGTGTGACCACGAATAAAGTGTATGCGAAAATATAGAGACATAACAGACTTACATAACTTACTAGACTGATTCAAAATAGAAAATGCACATTTTAATATATATTTTATCCCTGCCAAGGGAATTATCAGACAGCTTAATGGTTAGCGTTATGTTTTTTCATTTTTTATTGAATTATATACAATATCACGATTATGCAACACAAATATATTAGTATACAACAAGGAAAATTTATACAATGCATAATCAAAATGATTTCATAATTTTTCATTTTCTTAAAAATGAATTCCACCGCCACCTGCACTGCTTGAATGTTGAAACATAATGGGCTTTTCTTCACCACCCGATCTGCCATCGATGAAGTCTCCTGTTCCTTCAGCCTCACGAGGAAATTTTACCACTTTCGCTTGTCAATACGCCGTTTCATCTTGACGAAAACATTACGCACATAGTCTATTGCCATGCTTCGCGAATGTTGACACCGGTATAACGTTCACAAATTACATTATAGAAATCGTACGTTGCCAAATGTTTCATAAACGTTGCACCCATATAATAGTTACTGACCGTATATCCACGACAAATACCAATCGCTAGTACCAATATATATACGTGTTGATATGGTATTGATAAGTTCATAAACTAATGTTCAAATACGTCGAACAAATAAATCATCTGTACGCTCCATTTAACGCTCCGCGGTGATTCTAGAAAACCGTTAAAGTTAGATTTGACGTCGACTTGTTCATCCATTAAATGTCGTATCCAATATTGCCGGGTTCTACGTTTCGCTTGGTGTGTTTGCTAATCATTAAACATCATAGATCTCATTCTACATCCCTACAACTGACATTTAATAACAACAAAAACATTTCACATAAGTATTACAAACAATGCGCTACACAATACGACTCACTTATCAATTATTGCCATCGCTATTATTCTTGCAAATTTCATTCTTTTTAAAACATTTTGTTCCAAAACACTTCCCTGTTTGCCTTTATATTGAGCTCGGTTGTAAATCCACCCACGGCAAAAATTACAGTAGCTTTTGACTACTCTTTAACGAAAGCAGTAGAAAGATTAACTTGTATATCCGGTGGGTTTGAGATTTAATTAAAAGCGATGCTGCGTCTTTTGCTCAAATCAGTGCAAAATATCTGGTACTCTGCATTTTGGTTAAACCCATTGTACGTCAAACCCAGATTTTCTACTCTACTTTTCAACGCATATATAGTACCATAAAACATTCTCACATCATGGCTTGCCTCACATGGTAAAGATATATTGCACGGGTATCTATCGTCATTAATAAACACTGCAAATGACTCTATGCCTGGTAAACACAATTTAAACGTATTCAAATTATTTGATCCTGCATAAGCTTCTTGTGTTACTCCCCAAACGTAAATCCTATGTAGTAAAGTTCTAGCGCAAATTGTCCAATCTACATTCTATAAACTTTTATTTGCCGATAATGTTCATAGCTTATACCTAATTGCTGGGAATTGAACTCCTGAGCTATGTAAAATTTTATCTTGGTAGTCAAATGTCTATTTTGTTATTTTTGCTTTAGGTATGTATAATTTAAATATTTGCTTTAAAGATTTATCTGGCTTGTTACAATGCAATATCAGTACCGATGAAAAACGCAAGTCTAGTACTAGGTGGAAGGTACTTTGCTTGCAAGTGTGCGTCCATGATTACTGGAAAATAAAGTCTGATTTTTATGACGCCAATGTTTGTGCCATCGTAACTAAAAACCGACATTATCGACAGTATCATGAAACATGTATATTCCGTTCGGGCAACATAAACACCCTGTCAAATCTTTCCGCTGCTGTGCACTCATGTGTAGCATGTACAGCACATACACCATCCATGGGTAATGTTTTTCATTATATTTTATGGGTTCACCATTAATTTCCGTGTCAACTGACGAAAAAAGCATATTCAAACATATTACTTAGTGCTAGCCTTAAACTTCAATCTTGAATGAGTTATAAATATCGTTTTATAATTTGAAAGTCAATATAAGAAAATAAACTAGAGACATCAATTAAATCAACAGCATTTTGTCCAGTTTTGAGACGAAATGAATCATCCGTATCGCTGCTTGGTAACTTTGTTTCACAAGCAACTTTGACAATTTGTGTTTAAGTGATCGATTCTTGAACTAGGTGCTCACTACACTTCCAATTTAGCTTTCCGACGCCGAATACGTTAGCCATGTTTTGGTTTCCTTCGTTTACGATCTTTTTTAAGACTCTGATTCTTTAGTTGTACTGCTTTTAATAGCTGTGTAAAATTAAAACATAACGGTAACGCCATTTTAAATGGTCGAAAAAATAATACATCATAAGTACGCAAATCCAGTTTTGAGAACTTTATGAGAACCATAAACATAGTCATTTTTCATCATTAAAAAATTCGGCCTCTTTAAACTCTGAATCCAAAATTTGAAATTCATTAAACATACTAGTCATCAAATCCAAAGTCATTCTGTTCTTGACGCCCCCGTTAGTTACAATATAAAACAAAGATTTGTATCTCCCGTTTACTAATGTTTTCTTTATAAAGGAACTTATTAAAAACGAGGATTTGCTAAGCTTAATATTTAAACATTTATTTCCAATTTGTCTTCCAGTTTTAAACACCAAGCATAAAAGCGAAGGAGTCTTGAATTTCTGGGTATAATTTGATTTCTGCGTTATTTAGCAAGTGCACGCTAGCGCAATCGCAATTTTAATCAAAATTGACCTCAATATTAGATCTAAACAAAACATGATAAACTATATTTTGTATAATACCCTCGTTCAGCTGTAAATTGCTTCTATGTCTTGTTGGAGAAATATTCGATAACTTCGCCTTGTATATTTATATTCTTATCTGAAAGCTCGAAGCGTAATACTTCCACTTTAGTTGAGCAAAACGCCGTTGGAAAAGCAACAGCCGGTCCGCTCAAGTCACGAACAACTACAACTTTCATTACTATGACAAGAGTTTATTTGTGCTTTTCAAGAATATTATACATTGTATTACAATATAGATAAGAATCATTTATACGTTTACAACTGGTCATTATGAAAATCAAAGCAACAGTCTTATTTAAGGTGAGTTTCATTCTATTGTGCATTTCGGTTTCATACATTATGGTGTAATAATTTCTAAGTTACGCGTAAAGACGCGATAGGTTTTCTTGTAAACCCACTTCTGAATAAACCAATTACATTTGCCAATAGGAGTTCAAATTCTGACCATCATTGATAGCCACATTTATTTAACGCTCCATCCTGATCGAAAAATGCGAGTAGTGCATCGTTTGGTGTCGTACAATATTTGGTGTGTTCCATACCGCTATTTAATAATAACGTAAACTAAGTATCTATAGAAATTCAACACCAGCGATTTCAATGATAAGAAAACCAATACTGTTGAAATATTATTGATGCACGGCTTTGTATAGTCGCTTGCTCGATTCCGACGCCTTTTTAAGATTAATGTGTTCTCCATTTGGTTTTATTTTCCATAGCTCTACTTTTTCTCCCTCTATCAAACGCTGAAACTGGTACACCACCGAGCAACGATTCAAATTTATCAGAATCTAGCGATCTTGGTGGACAAAAGTTAACATCAGCTACAAA
This sequence comes from Trileptium ribeirensis, assembly GCA_030248225.1. Taxonomy (NCBI): domain Eukaryota; kingdom Metazoa; phylum Nematoda; class Enoplea; order Enoplida; family Thoracostomopsidae; genus Trileptium; species Trileptium ribeirensis. The sequence goes on from JASANE010007876.1 coordinate 5,168, forward strand.
GTACTTGACTAAATTGAATGTGTTTGAACCAATTGTTTTATCTGTGTAAATCACTTGGTTGTTGTCGCTCAATTTTAAATATTCTAAATTATTTAATATGATATAACTTTATATCGTAAATTTTTAGAAAACATGGCTGATAAATTTGGTTTTTCTTTTGTTTCTTAAACAGATGGTGGTTTACATAATCAAATATTTTACAACAAATGGTTTGAACAACTTTTTCTTTGTAGAGGTTAAAATGCGTTTACTTGAAATGCGTTTACTTGAAATGCTTTTAAGAACTTTACGCTTTGTTTTTGTGTTTGTACTAAGTTGTATGCAATTTCCCGCAAACGCGTGAATCAGAAATATCGGGGCAACTTTGATAACAGCTGTATCAACTTTATACGATGATCCACTAAGAAACTGTAACGCTGGTAATTTAGGCTCAATATTTCGATACTTTTTCGGAGTTTAGAGTAAAAAATCATACTGTTTAAGAACATAGAAACAGCTGCGCATCATCGCGTAATATATTATGACCTACTTGCTCAATACATTTTTGGTTGTCGGTTTCAAATCTAGAAACAAGTGCCCAAACGGTTCTTTCGTTGCTTGCCCAAATGGATTTGGTAGAAAATGGGATTTTGAAGGCTACATTTGTCTACCCAAAGCATGAATCATATAATGATCTCGAAAGTTTGGGAGCAAAGCTATATGTTGCGCGCTCCGCGTAATTGTACGCATACGTTTGCTTTCATGCTATAGGTTCTTTGTAAAAATATTGTACTGAGTTTGCTGTGTCTCATACGTGAAAAGGCTGCTGCCAACATGCTCCTGTATGTCCATCAGATGGGGAACTCAGACGGTATCCTTCGTACAGTTCAATGTTTCGTATTTCAAAAAGCATTTTAGCGTAAATATCTTGAAATATGTTGTAGCAATACAATATTTTATTAACTGATTGATTAATTAATCCATGTATGGGCAGTCGGCAGATCCATCGGGTTTACCACTCCCTGTGTGACCACTTAAAACGCATGTGAAAGGTAATTCGAAAGGTAAAAGCACATTGTCGAGATTACTGTTTCGAACATGAACGTGAGAAATTGCTGGCTAATTTGGCTATTAAGGTCCACAAGTTTTATTACGCTTATGCAAATGCTGAAAAGTATAAGCATGATTACAGGTCAAACATACATGATCCATAATTGTTGCTATGTATATTTTTGCTTTTAAGAACTTCCGTGTACCCCGATACAGTATCCATATATATATCTATACAATACATCTATATATTCACATTCTGTATCCATGCGTACCCTTATTTTTTGACTTTACTTGACATCAGAGCTGCATTCATCTGCTCTGTAGCCTGCCCCAATATGTTGTTACGTCATTGAATCCTATCTGCAGCAAGGTCCATAATGATTTGGGTGAAATTGTTGCGCCAGTTGATTATTCCATAGGCGTTTTTGAAATGGTTGAGATCTTGTGTCATAATGCTGTCCCATCTACAGCGAGCGGCGTTGCGGTTGCAGCGCCAGGCAGGAGGTTTTGGATTACGCCAAACGGAGCAGCAGATGCGGTCATAGTTCATCCTCGCAATGTGAAAAAGCCATCTCAAACTGTTTTTCCGTATGATAGATTCCATTGTAGGTTGTTGGCACGCCGTTCTCGGATCCTGGTGTTATGAATATTGCAGGCGGCTGACATTAAGGATGCATCTTAGAGCAGACATCTGGAATACCTCCAACTTGGCTAGGTTGGATTTGGTAATTGGACAAGTTTCAGAGGCATATAGTAGGACAGAGGTCACCGCGGCTTTACAAACTCGCATCTTGAGTTTGGCTGTTAGATCTAGATGGCAGAATCCGTGTGTTCTCAAATGCCCAAAGGTTCGCGACGCCTTTGCAATTCTAGAATCTATATCCGTCGCGGCAACGCGCTTGCTGCTAATTGCAGAACCGAGATAGGTGAACACATCGGTCACTTTTATTGCTTGTCCATAGACCGTCAAATTTGGAAGCGTGTCGAGGTGGAAATACATTGCGACAGTCTTTGGTGGTTTTATACGGAGGCCGAGCATTCTAGCGTTGGTGGATATCCGGTCAAGCACCCGTTGGCAGGACCCTTCATCTGGTTGCAGGATTGCGATATGGGCCGCATATGCCAGATCTGAGACAATATCCATTATACTGCATTGCACACCGTCATGAGTTTCAACTGACTTCATCATTATCCAACCCAGCATCATGTTGAACAGCATAGGCGAGGGTACGCAACCTTGCCTTACGCTGGCTGAAGCTGGGAAGTTACGGCAAAGTCCGGACTGCGAGCAGACGCAGGAAATCGCACCACTATACATATCTTGGAGGATTTTGACGTAAAACACTATTAATTACTCTTTAATAACCTGTAATACCATTATTTTGTACCCCCACATATACCTATTTTGTATCCGTATACTGTACCCATGTATCATTAATGTGTGCCCATGCGTACTTATATTCTGTACCCCTATGTACCCATATATTTGCATTATGTAGCCATACATACCTCTATGCTGTAGCTATACTTACGTATTGTATACACAAACATCAGGGAATAATCGGATCCAGCAACCGGAACCGTCCATTTAAACCGGATACGAAACCGGAACCGTAACCTGGTCTTCGAAACTTACATATAGTAAATCAGATGTAGGAAAAAATTAATGTACTATGGATTCAAAATGTATTAAAAATATATTTTACATTAAACTTAATGTATATATTGGTATGACATTATTGCCACTCTGGGGCTTTGAAGAGGTTGAGGAAGCAAAATATTTATTTATCGATCAAGATGTCAGTTTTTTGGACTCATAGCGGAAAAATGCCTTCCGTTGCATAGGATTGCGTAAATTGTGTCAAACTGGACGTTCTTTTAACACATGGAGTCTAGACTAAACAATTTCGCTCTGTCTCCAATCACCTCCCCTTACTAGACATAACTTTGTTAAATGTTATACCGTAGGTAACATGAAATTATTGCTATACATGTTTCTAAAAGACTATAAAAATGTATACTATAATTTTCCGATCCATGGCCAGAGACACCTTTCAGGCTAGCTTTAGGTGACCAGTGCCCCTCAGTTATATGGTGATGGTTTTGTGATCAGAATGCTATACATCAGGGAAAATGTGATACTGCTAGCACAGTTTCTATATATGCAGTTCGTTCCCAAGAACGCAGATTCTGGCTGCTTTGCAGATATGTTACTTTACTCCAATGTAGACTGATTACAAAGTTTATAAGCGCACTGGCTAGTGCTTGATGCAATTTTTACTAGCCAAGCTTACAGCTAAGTACTTCAATAATCCATACTCTGTCATGTATATCAAGTTGAACCGAATCAATTCTAACATATACCGCGGATTTGTGAATGAGTAATCTGCTACAAGCAGCGACCTAGCTTTGTTTTATTAAACTCCTGCCGGGTGAAGGTGAAAATTTTTTTAATGAAATTGTGTCCTACTTACGTTTCACAGGGCAATTTGCCGAGTTATCTTTGATTGGTTGTGTTGGAAATTGATCATTGCGTATATATATAACGAATGTTTGGAACATAGATGAAGCAAAAAATATGGACAATTTTAAGCAAAATTTTTAAACCGGAATTCCGGTTCCGGTATGGTTTTTGCGTTTCGCCGGAACTGGAATTCGGGTTACTCCCTGCCATAATGTACCCTTATCTTCTCCTATTTAGTACATACATGTAGTACATACGTATCTGTGCCCATGTGGGTGTATTTTGTACGTCCATGGGTACGTATTGTACCCCTGGATAGGTTGCTAATCATATTCATGTACCCATGTGTTCATAGATTTTATATACTCTGTCCACTTAACTATGTAATCTGTGCCTGAATTTGTCTTGCTTTTACGTATAATTTTCTCAATTTTATGTTTCATCAGTTCATAGACCTTTTGGAGCTCCTCAGCATAAAATCTACCCAAGATAGTTTCATTATCTGTATAATATATTTCATATACCGGGGTTAAGAGGGAATAGGTTGCTGATGGTAACACTATATACACGTGACCTGCACACTTCGCGTGACCAAACTTGAATGAACCCATGTTCAATCGGTAAACGTTGTATATCACTAAGAAGAAATTTACGTTAAACGTTAATGTCAGCCACCGGAACAACGTCGAGAATTGCGCACCCTCATGAACTTGTAAATTTTACCCTTTAGTGTACGTATGAACTGGTGTAGCATGCTTGTTTGGGCTCGTTAATTTTTTCAGTTTATACGTTGATACCTATGCCCTTGTAATAGTTATAAACTAAGCTATTAACAGACTCTTTACCGTTATCTGTTTGAAAATTGATGACGGGTTTTGTTTCTTCAAATACTATTTTTAGACATGCTAGAATTGTAGTTCAGTTTTGTTCTTGATTGGAATGGTCCATGCATACTTTGAGAAACAATCAATTACGGCCAGCAAGTGCTTGTACGCGTCAAGGAGCAAGATTTGTCATGTCACCTGTATGACGATGCTTGAGCCTAAATCTTCGGCGATTATGTGAGTATGTGTTTCTTGTGAACGAAGCCATTCCTGCACGTGTTACGTTTCACATTCACACCACGTTTCCGAACCTCGCGGTAAACTTTTGGTGCTGCAGAGAAGACAGCGACTTTGGCTGCACCGTACTAGGTAGCCTTAAGCTTTGCATTCTTGATGATTATGGTAAACAAAAACGCAAATTGTTTTAACAATATAGATCCAGCGTCAACAGCAAGTGCAGTTTGCGAAGCATGTATATCTCAGACATTGTACTCGATCATCAACATTCTTGATCCTCCCAATGGTTACCGCAGAAAACAGTACTGTATGTGATAAAGGAGTACTCGCTCAACATTGCAGAAGACAACGTATCGTTCATTTCTTAATTGATAAAATATACATTCGCGTACTACAAAAAAGAATATACCAAACAACATGTGAAATAGTATAAAGATAACCACATAATCGTTTAACACTCAGTCATTATTGTCGTCAGTGTTTGCAATCCACTATAGTATTCTTTCATCATCGTAATTCTTTATGCTCATGGGCTCAAAAAATTCTCACCAAATATCTTACAGTTGTCATACGCATAAGACGGTATTCCATCGTTCTTGATATAACGTTTGTCATCTTAAGGTGACGACGTTATTTTGTTTTGTGAAATCGTATTGATAGTGTCCTTCATCGCGTTTCAGAAGTGAATACCGCTTAATAACGTATCGACGTAACGTTGATGTCGCATGTGGTTCTTGATAACGCATTTCTTAATTCCTTTCCCTCGTTTTTCTCTCCAAGGTCACCCATTAATATACTATACATTTTTAGAATAGGGATGAGTGGTGGTGTAAGTGCTGGTATCATATTGACCTTGCTCTGCTTATGCATGTCGTCGTAAATGTCTCGAGTATCCACTTATAACAAAGAGAATCTGTATCGGTGAATTGTAGCTTGCGTCATTTATCATACGTCGCCTTCGTGTAGTTGTAGTGAAAGTCATACACAAGGGACTTCTAGAGATGCAACACTGAGAACCCAATGCATATGGGTTTGCACAGATTCCCCGTATTCCAATGCATCTTTACTACTACAAGATGCTCGTTAAAATAGGTGACACGGTATATCGAGGGTTTGCTATGAACTTGGTGTATTTGCATTTGTCGGCATCCAACTCGACGTCTACAGAACCCTTACGTTTTCTATTGTATTGCCGAATACCGCATTGTTGAACAACTTGTAGAGATCTTTCTCGAAGTGGCTTAGTGCGTTATTACGGTCGATGTGTTGAAATTTATGCATGGCTTCGCTACTCACACAGGTTGAAAGTCATGGATGCGTTTGAGCTCCATACCCAATCGAGGGTATAATTGAATGTTGCGCAGCTGCAACTACAAATTCTAACAGTGTAAACGTAGAGATTACATTTTGATATGTATATTTCTTCAAATATGAATGTTTATATGTGTATATACTTTATTTTGTTTATATTTATATATAGTGGACATATATACATATAAGCAATGCATGACTCACTACCACTAGTGGTATGGGGGTGTGGGTTAAACCCGCATTTTCTATCTACTATTATCTGTGTATTATGCTTATTATGAATTTCTTACTGTGCGTGTATGATTTTTATTTCTGTCGATAAGTTATGTCAAAATGAGTTTCATAAAGTTTTGCAACTGAGATAGTAGGCTAGCACAGAAGCAGTGTACCAGTAAGTAAACGCGACCGAAATTGGCCGTAACCGGACCTGTTAATTTTACAGACCCGGAAACTGATCTCACCAGCATATGGTAAAATAAACAGAAGAAGAAAGGACATTTTAAAGTTGAAAGTTTTGAAAATTGCTGATGTTTCAGTGTGCTAAAACAGCTCTCACATTACTGATAACTTATTGGCCTTTATGATATTAGGGTTTTTGCTACTTTGAAGCAAAATTATTTTTCGACGATTTATATATTTTCAACCAATTTTGGAATGTCTTTTTGGAATTCGCTGTTGCTATTACGATGATAACCTGTGCAGCATTATCCATCACTGCGTAAACCGCCTTAAGCTGAGTATATACATTACGCCTTAGGTGTACACTATACAATTTTAGCGGTTTTGTTTTCGCTGCAAGATACCAAACATAGGGCAGCTATAGAACTCTTAAAATATTGTTTTTCTGGTTTTAAATAAAATTTGGTCACGATCTACTAGCGTCCACCTGCCGTTGTTTTGTTAATGGAATAGGCTTAAGATGAATAAATCCTACAGGAAGTATTTGGGGCTGTTTATTAAGTTAAAATTTTGTGTACTGTTGAAACGATATAATCACTGCATGTATAAAATCCGTCTTCGGACCATAACTGGGATAGAAAATGAGAAAATATGGAAAATTTAAAATAAGTTTGTTATCAGGAATTCTGCTTTTGGTATATTTTTGCCATTGCCGGCAATCAAAAATTAAAATTCTATATTGTTTTCATTAGTTGCAGAAATGGGCTTAAGCTTTTAAATTATGTAATAATTCTCGAACATTTTTCTAGCCAAAGAGCAGCTACGTCAATCGCAATTGGAATATGATAAGTATGTAAAACCGAGCAGCGACAGTGTCGATTGGCGTGGTATGATTAAATCTATGCTGGAAGATGTAGCGGATGAAACGTACAACGAAATGTCCGACGTATATAATCCAGTTTCAGCCACCGGTGATTCGATGAATTGTGCCAATAATTGTCAGGCCACGAGTGCCAAAACGAGTCCTGCCAAGTCTGTGAATATTATATCCAATAGCAACTTCGTGTCAAAATTTCGAAATGAACAGATGATAGCGTTTCCACGAGATGATACGAAGCTGTTGCCGATAAGTGACGGCGAGAATTCTAGTTTCCAACCGGGTATTAATGATGCTAAATTCCAGTCACAATTGCTCAATAGCACGAGTTTCGAGCCACTAATGCCACCTCCTGGTTTTGACTGCTTCTTTGGCGCAGGTGAGAACAGACTTTCAAATGTAGCAATCGCCACAAAAACGCAAATCCGTCCAGCGATTCCAGATTTGTCGTTGCATGGCAAGGTGCTGCCTTTGGAAGTGGAATATATATACTCGGACATTACATTGTATATCAGCCGGTTGAATTGAGGAACAACAATTTTAAAAATAAACACCTACCTCGGATTCTTGCGGCGCTTAAAAATTGCCGGTTGAAGCAACAATTATACTGTGGAAAATAATTTTGTGACAAGATGTAAATATAATGATATATTTCTTCAGTAGCGATGTTAATACCAAATACATTATTGCTGCATAATTTTTACGTACATGTTGCATATACAGTTAACGCATTCTGATTGAGCAATGTTGTGTGTAACTTGTTGTGCCAGTTATCGCATTGAAATGAATATTTGATTTCCATTCCAATTATCGACAATTTTGTTCACGTATAATGTTTTGTAGTGAATACAGTACCAGCTAAATTGCTAACTGCGTTTGTTAAGCTTTTGCATTCGTTGGTTCACGGTGGGTCTACTGATTGATTGCTAGCTATATACTCATAGCCGTAGTTTTTGCACCCGATAGCCCCGGGAGTACTGTACCTAAAATATTACAAAAACCCAAGAACATTATATATAATATTCATGTGACGGCTGAATAACTATAAATTATCTCTACACGTATCTTGCAGTAGGAATCGACACGGTTGCCGTAATGTTACCCTGGCTAGCGGGCGCGGCCCTACGGTGATGCGGATGCTTCGCAATAATTTTGCATTTAGGTGTATTAACTTGTCTTTTATGTAAAATTTGCTTCTGCATTCCTTTTGTGTTTAGATTTTGTAACCAGTGCACCGGAAGTCAGTACGCCATCGCCTAAGTTTGGAGCTCGCAATGATCGCCTTAACGCCTGATGCAAATCTCGCTGATTTTCCGGATGTCGGTATGCTATTTGTTAATAAACTTCTTTGTTGTTGTTGCTCTTGTAAACCAAAACGCAAACATTCATATGCGGGTAGAACTACGATTCGTCGTGGAACAGCGAATTCAAACCATTGACGTGTTTGATTTAACATAATTCTATTGCAAATGTCATCAAAAGGCATCGGAAAAGACAAACAAAATGTTTGAATTTTCATTTAAAGGCAAAAAATATTTTCACATGGAAATTTCCACAATGTTTTAAATCATTTCCATTTTCATGCAGAAATTGTCATTTCCATCTCATTTCTGATAGTAACATTGCGTTATATTTTCAATGCAAGACCGTGTTGGTCTCGAGTATTTTTACAAGTAAGTATTTGATGAATATTTAATCCTGCAATAATATCTTAGATCCGCACATTTTAACTATGCTTACAAATTTTCATTTCCGTGGTTTTTCTACTATATGTGAAACGGAACATAATTTTGTATAGACAAATCACATAAAATACGTTGTTACATTTAAATATAGAAGCAAATCTTTCGCGAACTGTTTGCCATGAAATGGTGAACAAAAAGTAAAAACATTATTGTGATCCATAACGTCAAGAACTAAAACAAATGCAATATATGAGTTCGTTCGCTAAAGTTTTGTATTTGTTTTCCAGCCTCACCTTCAAACCCACTAAGCGTGAGGAGCGTAAAAAATGTCCGACTTAACTACGATTTATACAACTTGGTTCCATCACATATACAGTTGCGAATAGAAATAAAAGCAACATTTTTTCACAACTTGTAGTTCAGCAGCTGTTAATTTTTGGGGAGCGTTTTGCAAAAAAAATTGCTTTTATTTATATTGCTATGCCGTTCTCGATATACTAAGCCTTAGTCTTAGCCTAAGCTAAGGTCCCCATATGAGCCATCTACTAAGCTTAAGCCTAAGTCGGGGGCTACCGCCCCCCGAACCCCCCGCTCTAAGCTGTTCTTTTTTCTAACGTTATAACGTCCGGCCCCTAAACGTGACATGGGCCCTTTTATGTATGTAACTGTAATCGTTCACATAGCTGAATATTCGACACATCGAATGTGGTCGAGATACGAAAAGTTCTGGTCGCCCCGAATTTGTTTTAGCTCTTTCATTTTACAGTCAACGTGTATGTATACGGAACTTGTCCAGCTATAAAATAAAGATTTATCGCGAATGGTATATACATGATTTAGTCATTGTATATTTTGTCGCTTAACAAATCGATGTACTATGATAATATGAAACGACACCAGGATGCTTGCTTTAGTTGTTTATCTCCGTGTAATAAAGTGTCAAGAAGTAAAGAATTTGCATTTTCGCTAGTAATACATTGTGTATGTGGATATGTGTATGTGTTGTGTATATGTATGTGTATGTGTACTGGTATGCTTATTCATTCCATTTTAATAATGTGTTCCTTTATTAGTATTCCAAAAATATTCGTAAAACAGCTGTGTTATACATATATATAATATTTTGTTTTCTTCGGGTGTTTTTTTAATTCAGTTATTCTATTTGTGACCATTAGTGAGCTGTTTCCGTCAAATGTGCTGCGTCTTGTTTTTGTTTTAGGCCCATGCCGCCTTTAGGGGCGGGTCGCCATAACGCTAAAAAAAGAACGGCTTAGAGCAGGGGTTCGTGGGGCGACAGCCTCCGACTTGTACCTACACTGGTAATGTATTATATATGAACGCTGAGTCTCTCGGGTATTGGGTCACTAAAAAGGGTTCACCGACAGTATCTTGATATAACTTGTGTACCTGGATTTGTGTTTGTGCTGCTCCAATAATTTTCAGCCTAGTTTTCAAGAAACTGTCACGAATTGCAGTCTTTTTGATTTCGCTATTTATGGTCCTCAACATTTTAGGCTATAGCTTTTGCTGGAGCAATCTAGTCGAAAAATAAATACCATAAAATCCTCCCACCGGGAGCTGCCTCTTATTTGGCTGTCAGTCGTTTTGTCAGAGCAGCCATTGTCCAGCTTGAGTAAATGTTTAAAAATACCTCCACCAAAATGAAATTTTCAAAATTTTCACAATGTACGTTTCTCGCTTGTTGGGCTTATAGGGTTATCTAATTTGTTAAATACTTTGTTTGTATTTGTAAACTTACATTTGGTGTGTTATTAAACTTATGAAACGGCATGGGCTAAAATTGCTAAATTCTTACGTTTAACTTCTAAATTCTTCTAAAAGTTTTCATAACTGCTCAACACGATAAAAGCAGTTGTGTTCGCATCCAGTAAGGGAAGTGCTAGGGGCCCACAACGTAAAAATTTTATAATTTTTCTGAAAAGTTGTAAACTTCAAAAGTTTTCGAGCTTGTAGTCATTGGATGAAGAAATAGAATGAATTGCGGTTTTGGTATGTGTAGCCCTATGATTGCCGTTAAGTCAGTCCTGTTTTATTTGTTATAGATGAGATTTAAAATGAGGCTCAGGGAGGTTGGAACGTTCCAATTAGTAAATAACTGTAGATTAACTGCAGTCGCTCCCTATCCCGTCGCTGCGTGAGCACCTAAAATGTTATTATCTAATCTGATACACTAGAATGCTGCATAACAGATTTAAAACTGTTCACGCGTGGCATGCATAGAGCTTATTTTTGCTGATGGATTATTGTTATCTATAGATATGGTACATGTAATGTAATCCTAACAGAAACTGGCGTTTTACATTGTTTTTGTAACTCTAAAGGCGTGTTCACACGCTCAAACTTTTTGCTCAAATTTTGAGCTCAAAATTTGACGGTGATTTTTAAATAAAAATTGCGATATTTCAAAATTTGAGATCAAAATTTGAGCTCAAACTTTTTCAGGTAATACATCTCGTCCATGATTGGCTACAGGAACATTCATGAAATGTTTGAACTGTGTTCACACGTTCAAATTTGCAAAAAATGCAAAAATGTTGCTTTCAAATTTTGATCAAAATTTGAGCAAAAAGTTTGAGCGTGTGAACACGCCTTAAGTGAAAATGCATATTGTGCAAAAGAATCGTGGAACGTAAAGCTACGATAGGATGTTTTTTCAAAAATGATGAAATCCAGTACGGTTGTTAAAGCGCATTGAGTTACGTTATTGTTGAAAGCTTCTGTTAAGATTTATTTCATTTTGCCAATACGATAAATCACTAACCCGAGCTATTGCATCATTCAACCACGTTAAAATCAGTCGTTTAAAATCCAACTGGGTCGCGCTTTGACTTTGAAATAATTATGTAGTTAAAGATGAGTAACCCGGTATAAAAGACATCGTTTTAATTAAACTGAAATTCGTTGTTCGCGATTTAGCTGAATCATAAGTCGTTAACTTGCCATGCTTCATATGCAATGACTGCATATGACACTATAATAGAATATAACCTTTATATAAATTTGATTTTGTATTCCGAACTTGCCAGAATCTGTAAGATTATAACCAATCTGAAGGAGTGCTAGATTTAACACAGCGCAAGACGTGTCGAACCTTAATAAAACACCACAAAAGGATTGCTTGGTAAGGTCAATATGTTGGTTCTATATTCCATTATCGAACTGTAGATGCAATGACTACATTTGTGGAAGACTCCCAGGTGAACGGATAAGGGTATTGAAGGGCGAGTGTTGCTTAAAAATCGCTTGTTTCTCTATTTTTATACAAAATAAATACAGCAATATATAAATGCCGCCCAACCCTAAATATATATATTATGAATTTGCCTAACTTTTCTTGTCATAATAAATTTTTATCTGTGTTTGAACTATTTAGTTAATACATTTTGTTTTCCTACTATTTTCAAGCCGAACAGGATAATACTAAAATCAGTCCATGAAGTTGATTTGCACCGCTGACCCATAGGGATGCGACCAACTGCCCTTTGAAGCCAACTTTGAACGCATTAGCAACTATGTATGGGCATGTATATAGCTTCCAACCCTGAACTTGATCACATATTCTGCGATGTTTAAAATAAATTATATATATAAAAAATATAGTTGGTCTGTTGAACTGCTATATGTTAGATTAACCTTTTAACTTCATACTTGGTACGCGAGAGACGATATTTGTCTATTTAAGGAGGAAATATTCTTTGGTAAAAGTGTATTGCTTTATACAGATTCCACCGATCGTGAACCGAATAAAATTCTACGTTTCCTTAATAGAACTTCTTTGGAAATTTTAATTCATGTAGTGTTTCGCAATGAGCCACTTCTGGCTTGAGCGGATGGTTAATACAACCATTCAACCCTCCATCATTCTATTACTACTACTACTGATACGCGAGAGACGATTGTGAGGAACGACACATCACCCAAATCGTTACCTGTTCACATTGCGGGGATTTTGAAAACACTGATTTTGGAATGCATACTTACGCATTGCACAACATAGAAATTTCACTTGTAACAGGAAGTGGCGATATATAAAGAAAAGATATATACAAATCCGTTTGAGTATCACGGCTTAGAAGTCCCCCAGCGCCCTTGAAAAATTAAAGTAGTGCATTGGTGTAAACGGATGCATTATCTCGATATCCAGAGAGCTTTATAACTTCACACTTTATCACTGCTACATCGGAAAGATTGCATTTAGCTTAATTAGTAACGGTATTCGAAGCGAAAATTTCACTCAAAATCTGCGTCCGCCGATTTAATGAAATGCCAGTTTAAACGACGATTTTATTTCTCCGTGTCTGACTGTACGCTATTCTCATATTTTACGGATTGAAACGCCAGGACCGATGCTTTCTCGAAACCACCAGTCATTGATTGTCAATTTATAGTTAGTGAAATTTAGTCCTTGAACTTTTATATCTTTTCCGGCTTTTATACGTAGTCCTTAAGTAAAACTGCTCAGATCGAATCCACGTGGATCCAGAGGGCTGTGTCGTCGAAACGGACTTTTATATTAATAAAGAATTTATCGAAAAGGTGCACGTATTATCGGGTCACCTACATAAGCCGAGCCCACGTTGTCGGATCTCTTTGTGGTCACCGGCGTATCAATTAGGCACAAAGATCCCATTTGACTCTGACATAGCTCTGACTGGATGAATTAATAAAGACTTATCCTTTTAATACGCACCGCACGTTTTAACGTAACATCCGATTAATTTATAAGACTGCACCAAAGGTCGAAAAATTCCTCTAGGTACGTTCGATATCACTGAAGTGGTATAGTCCGTCACCGCCCCGACATAACTTTTTTACTTTTACCCACAAAATTTTCTTTCTCTCTCCGCTAATCTTTTGAATATATCCTACTGAGAGACCAGATCGCTGAATGTTGCTCCTTTCAAAATCTATTTCATAAAACAACGGCACCTAGATTTCGCTAAGGTGAAATTCTGAAATTCAGGAAGTTCCAACAGACAAAACTACACACGCCTAGCATCCACTGGTCATTTTGCTCCCTGCGATCTTGCCACCTAGGCACCACCAGGTACAAAAGGACTCTTATTTTATTACCGGATTTAAATAGAATGTCGCTTGCTCTTTTACGCGCCGAACGTTTTAAGGGTGTATGTCAGAGCCAAATTTCATTTATTAATTTCCCTTCGCAACTATCAAAATTTTTTCTCCAATTGTGATAAGTTTTTAACGCATTCGTTGAACCAATGGCCCTTCCTCTCCTATCGTCAATTTCTTCTATATCCCTCCTCCTCTCTAAACATTACAAAAACTATCTCATATTTTCTCTCCGATAACCTTACTCATTTTACACATTGTTACCCAGATAAGCGTACTCGCTCATTCCTTCTCTCTTTACTATTTTTTAACCTTACACATCCCTGTACGAATAGACACACCAAAACTGTTTAGCTAACTCAGCGCACTTCTCCAGAAATTATAATCAATTTATCATCATTCCTATAACACCAATTCACTTAATTTCGCCAACAATCCTTTTTTATTCTCTTCTTACCCTTCCATTTCCCGACTCTATCCAACAAGTTACGAAGACACTATTTATATATTTTTACCTAATTCAGAAACTGAAAGGAGCACATTTTCACTTACCGCAAGTTTTAGGGATGTGTTCCATCTCCATTTTCAAATTTCAACAACTTAACTTATACTTCGAAAGAAACCCCCCAGCAGTACCTTTACACTATATTCCACTACCCTTCATCTTCTCTTTGACGATCTCCTTCTGCGTCATACTTGTCTACTTGCTACAATTCTTTCCCGATTTTACATATTACTAAACCATAAATATATGCATACAATTAATAATTAATACCTAGTGTTCCCAACGCAGTCTGTGGTCCTCCGGACGCGCTGACAGAACTATTAGGAACCATTTACAGGCAGGGTAAGCAGAGAATTGGACAGATCCTTTACCATTATCAAAGTGTTAAAAAATCCCACAGAAACGGGCCAGACTAAACCTTTACCTCAATCTGCACGGGCAAGAAGCCTAAATGAACTTGAAAACCAATGCGAAAACTCAGAACCAGATACCAAGAAACATACAAAACCAACGAGCCTATAATAAACACAGCGACAAACGCTTTGTTTTTCTTTTCTTCCATTGCGCTCTGGGCACTTCATTTATATATCCCTATGTCTACCCCGCGTATATATTTTTTCTGTTCTTTTTTGTACTCTAAAGCCAAAAGCAGACTTTAAAATTCAAAATAGAACTGTTGAAACGCTGCTGGTTACCACTGGTAACACATAAGCTACGTCGCTAACAGCAAAAGAAATATGCATTGGGCAGTGGCCGAACACCTCCAAAAGAGCTGGTAAACAACTAAACCTCGCGCTGGTTGGCGCCGATTTTGGCGGCGAGGACAAATATAACAGCCCTTTTGCACGTAAATTTTAATATTGAAACTTTGATATTTTCTTTTATTTGACATGATGCAAGAGGACTGGGCTGCCTAAGACGGGGACTGGATTAGGTTCCGGCAGTTCGCCTACCTATGAAATATAACTTCCGAGATTGTTCCACTAGTTGGCCCACTAGGGGCCATTTTGCATGGAAAACATGAGAATTTTAATCCATAAAAGTTGGTTATTTTGGTCCTGGGCGAAATCGCCGGTGTCCGTAGACCAGGATTTCGGCTAAACTTATTGGAGCGAACGCATTTGAAGCACTGAACTCAAAATGTTGTTAATTTTAAGATATTTTGGCAAGGTTTCGGGTTGTTAAAAATGGAATGATCATACCCTTAAAACATGGCGAATTGTTCTTTTACAGACCCTAACGCACGATTTCGTGTCCCGCAAATCCACTAGCAATAAACCCTTATTGCTTAGACTCCTGGCTTTGGTTAAGCCCTGCATTTCCGAAACAAAATCACCCCTCGCTTAACACTTGTTTGGCTGCTTGGTCCTACAGATACACACACCGTGATTTTGAATTAAAATTACATACTTAGATAATGACAAACAAAACCGTGTGAATATTCTAACCGGTGCCCTCGGGTCTGTCTGTGCGAGCATACAGCCGGCGCCACAAACATAAGGCATAATATTTTCCTCTTATAATCAAACAACTTTACACGATTGCCCTACGCTGGTACCAGACGTAGGACCAGTGAATTTATCGACTCGACCGGATACCATCATTCGATTTCCCTATATTGCTAAGACGTGCGAAATCGTCTCGAATACATCGAGATTGCTCCCGGAGCGTGACTGACAATGAAATATTACAAATAAAAGGCAAACACTTTATTTTTAATACATGAGCAAAGCAATACACGTACAAAATTATGTAGCCGAATCTTGTTCTGCCGGTATCCCGTGATTCCCTTATGCATTCAAAACCACTATTTGAACATGTTCTAAAAGTTACTAGAAAACTCGGGCTGCGACATTGTGAGTGTCAGCATAGGGATCTGACAACAGACTGTTGAAAAAAATTTTGTTCCAGTTGCGATGTTCGAGAAGGTGTTTGTTGTCACATAGGTCACGATAGAGCTATATTTGTCAGGATCCATTGTGTATGCAAAAATATACTCAAGATTAAATCGTTGTCTAAAATTAAAGTAATTTTTGAAAACAAGTAAATGGGTGAACATACTGTATATATTGAGCGTTTATACCATAACAGGGAAATATCCATTACAGGAGAAAAATCTCATCCTTTTACGGGGAGCAAAATCTCGCGGTAAGAAAAATTTCACGAAAGAAAAATCTCACCCCTTACGGAGAGCAAAGTCTCGCGCGGAGAAAAATCTGAAATCTGTCGCCTTAAGGAGAGCAAAATCTCACAGGAAGCTGAATCCCACAAGATACCGGCAGCAAAATTGCACGACCGACCGGCCAATGAAATATCGGGAGGGTACCAAACACTACTAAGGATCAGCCTAAGCCTTAGTAGTCTAAGCCTAGTTGTTAACCCATGAACCGTATACGCAGATCTTACCACTATCTCACACAGGTTCGAATGGTATATAAAAGATAGACTAAGTGTTTGATTATCATGCAATCATAAGTTTACACATTTGGAAATAATCTGCAGTGCATTGCTGTAGTGGCGCACATGATTAAAAACAGATAAAACGTACTTGACGGCAGGAATGTGGTCATACTTAGGCTCTTGTATTTACAAACATTATTAAGTGAAGCGTTTTTGTTTTCGTCCGAGGTGGAAAATTCGGCACCGTCTGTCCGTCCGTCCGTTGAACTCTTCAATAACTGTTGTGTCGATTTTAAAAACTTTTTTTATGCTTGAAAGGCCTAATATCGGACATGTCCAAGACATAGATTTTGTCAATATTTGCTTTAGTTAAGTAGTAATTACCTAATTAGTTAAGCTTGTTAGCCTATTTTTAGCATTTTCAAACAAAAATTGCATATTTTTCAATAAATAATTAGTGTAAAGCTATTATTTTAGTGCATATACTACATCTCGCCGTTGTGAATGTGAATGTGTTCCTTATTTGCTATTCAAGGAAGTTATACACATGCTAATTAGTTAGTGAATTAGCTAATTACTAATTAATTGTTAATTTGTAATTTTTTGAAAATTATCACTGTGTTCAAAATTAATAATAAATTGCACCCGGGGGTTTTCTATGTCGCTGATCACGAATATGACATTTTTGAAGCTCTAAAACCTGGCTGTATATGTTAATTAGTTGATTAGTTAACTAGCTAATTAAATATTTTTATGCAAATTTTAAAATCACTTCAAAATTGCTAATTTCTTGCGCTCGGGGTTTTCCACGTTGCTGATTATGAATATGTTGGCTTTTAAAGCTCTATGATTTTATCACGGGTACTAGTTAGGTAATTAATTAGCTAATTAGTTGATGTTACTAATTACCTTATTTTTTAGCTAGCAAATGTTTTGTATGGTGGATTTGACATCAACCGCCTAAAACGTGATACTTATTATATATTGATTAAATAGTTACCATATTTATGCAACAAAAAATGCAAATAAGGTAGCCTGAAGCAATATCTCTTACACTTTAATCACTCATCCAATTTTTCAATGAATTCAGCCGGCCATTTGCAGAGATGGAGTAAATTATCTTTCAGTGTGTTTATGTCTACTTTATTCATTTATTGTTCGAGCACGGCTGGTTCACATCGTTTTGAAGATAATATTCCTTCAGGTGTTTAAATTCGTCCACGTTTAATCAGTAGTCCAATTAAACAACCTGTCCGGGAATCCCGAGGTCCCTAACTAAAGGATTCATTTAACGGTGTTAAAACTACGAAAGTACTAAATGCTATATAAAGCTATTTACAGTGTTGAATTTCGTAGCATAAAATCATTATATGTTCAGCAAATTACAACTTGGTATAAATATTACAGACAAAGAAACTTTATTTTAAACTCTCAAACACCGCAACGTTCAAACCGCTCCAGTGCTTTTTCGCGACACGTAATAAAAACGGTACTATCTTATCGCAAACGCAAAAAATAACATATGTGCAAAATTTCATTTTGATCCGTAGCTAAAACCAATGTTAAACACCAAGGATTTGCCTTGAAAGAAGATAAAAGTATAAACGTCGCAACTAGGGAACTATATATTTTGTGTAAAATATTACGAGTTTTATCTCTCGTTTCGGTAAGGTGGTTAGTTTTAGTACAAAATGGCATATTTTATGAAAAGCCTAACGGCTAAGCTGTAAAGCTTGGAAATACTTTAGAGGTCTCTAGCTTTATGGAAGAGCTGAACAAATGGGATAAAAAGGTATATAATATTTCTAATTTATATTTCTTCTTTCAAAAACTATATATTTTTATACTTATACTATATTTAGCATAATATTGGTGTACATGGATTACATTTTTAAACCACTTTATGTGGCTATACTGTCTGCAGTGTTTGCAAAATAAATTTAAAAGAAATACAATTCGCTTTACCACCTTTGAATAAGTGTGTCTTTTCGTCGTCCTGCTGCCAATGTTTCATATCCCGCTGGGATGAGACGTAAATCTGCTTTTATGGCAGCTTATTACAGTGTGTTAGGTCGATTTATTAAATACACCTACAATATCCATGCAGTCAGAATTAATTTCTAGCGCTTTGCAGTAACGTATTGCTTTGATAGTGAAATATCAATATTATAAAAGCAGAAGAACAACAGCTATCCACCACATAAAACGTGATCACATTTAAAACGTTTAAGCTACTTATCAATGCTTTTTGCATAAAAAATGATACTACAAGTACGCTCCACTTCAATAATAAACGCACTATCTTTCCATTTTTAATTATTCAAGATATATTTCATATTAAATTAGCCCGCAAACTGCTGCGTAGTTATGTCATTTGTTTAGTATTTCAACCCATTAAAGCGCGCGATGGTGTAAATTTTACTAATAGCTGGTTACTTAAGTTTTGATTGAACCATCTAGTGTCATCTTTTAATTATTATGTGCCAACAGTTTAGGCGCCACAATGAATAGAACTCAGTTAGTTTGGTTCCTAAGCCCCATTCGCTAGTCACTGAGCCATTTCACAGTTCCTGCTCGGAATTCATAATATTCTTTCAAGAAAGCTCACAACATGGCGAGTGAAAACGTAGCATGGCGGCAAATTAAGTCGACATGAACGCTTGCCAATGTACATTGTTACTTTATTTTTTTGGATTGGATACAAATGTTAAACGTGTGTAGCAGAAATAGTGTAAAGAGTAAATGTTGGCTCGTAACTAACACAGATGGGCCGAGTCTGTGATTGATAAGAGAGCGAGTTGAATGCAAAGTGCTCTGGTGTTGCAGCAACGAAGTGGCAGCTCTTTCGTATTTCGGTGGGCTTTTAATTAAGCGCGGCTATGCACCCTCGTAATGTATTGCAATATTATATTCAACGCTTAACACATGTAAGGTAGGAATAGCTTTGGGAAGCTTCGATATCGGTGTTTACGATTGCGGGTTTACTATTTGCCCCTAAATTGTCTCATCGATTTTGAAATTATATTGTCTGTGAAGTGCTGTTTAGTGAAAACCTATCCAATCGGTTAATATTCACATGATCAGTGTAAATATCGGCTTGCCAGTATGAACTCATCGCAACTGGAAATTGATGTAGAACAACAGTGGAAAACAACCAATGCTGCGTCCGAGTATCGCCAAATTCGCCCTCCCACCGCAGCTGCAATACATCAACACATTTTGTCGTTCATACAGGTATGATAATATTATTGTCTATCTGCAAAAATCCTAAGTTCAGTTCCATTTTCCAGACAGTGTATTTTCAAAAAGCAAAATAAGCTTCCAGATGCAGCAAACACTTAACTGGTAACGGCTGCTGCTGTATTTTTCAATGTTGGGTGTTTTACTCTCTGTGGGACTATCGATTACAATATAATAAGAGTTGAAAGTAAACATTTGGTAACGATGCTGCCAACGCAACATGGCATTGCAGAAAGGACGGTGACATTAAATTTCATCCAGCCAGAAGCACACCCACTTTTACTTTTGCGCAGTTATAATAGAAGGACATGTTTGCGTTGCCAAATATTTTCAAAAAAGCAAATATCTAGCTCGTTTTGATTTTTAGGAAAATAGCAGGGAGTAACCGGAATTCCGGTTCCGGGGAAAATCGTGTTCCATTTGCGGTTCCAGCAAAGGGCAAAAACCATACCGGAACCGGAATTCCGGTTTAAAAATTTTGTTTGAAATTTTCCACGTTTTTTGCTTCATCCTGTAATCCAAACATACGTAATATATATTATACAATGATCAAGCTCTAATACAACCAAGCAAAAGAAAAGATTAACTAACCAATTTGCCGTGTGAAACGTAAGTAGGGCACATAATTTGAGCAGGAATTTTTCATAATAACCTGCAGGAGTTTGTTAAATCAAAGCCAGGTCGATGCTTGTAGCAGCTATTTTACACATCCAGAAGTCTGTGTGATACGTTTGACTTAAACCGGTCCAACTCGGTAACAGAGTATGGCTTACGCAGAAGTACTTAGGGTATGCTTGGCTAACATAAATTGCGTCAAGCACCCGCCAGTTTACAAAACTTGGTAAATCAGTCTAAATTGAAGTAAACTAACGTTATCTGCAACGCAGCTAAAAACTGCTTTCTTGGCAATGAATTGTATTTATTGAAACTGTGCGAGCAGCATCACAGTGTGTCTCATTTATAGCATTCTGATTAGAAAGTTATCACCATTATGATCTAACTGACGGGCGCTGTTTGTCCAACGTTAGCCTAAACAGTGTCTCTAACCACTGATCAGAAAATTACCTTCTATCTATTATTTTCTGTTAGAATCTTATAAACCAATAATTTTAAGTTTCCTACAGAAGAACATGCAACAAAAGTATGTGTAGTAAAGGGAGGCGACTGGAGACAGAGCGAAAGTGTGTATTCTACGCTCCAAGCTTTGTAAGCACATTCGATTTGACGCAGTATACGCAATGGTGTATAGTGGAAGACAATTTTTGCTCTGAATGTCCAAAAACGGACATATTTGATCGATAAATAAACATTATTAGCTTCCTCAGTGTCTTTACAGTTTCAGAAAGGCAATAATAATACCATCGCAATACATTAAGTTTAATGTAAATGTTATTTTTAATGCATTTTAAATCCACTATACCTTCATTTCTTCCATCATCTGTTTTACTATATATAAATTTCGAAGATCAGGTTCCGGTTCCGGATCCGGTTTAAATGGACGATTCCGGTTGCTGGTTCCGGTTCCGGTAAATTTCGGTTCCGGTTATTCCCTGGAAAATAGCTATACATATTTTAGCGCAGCAGGTGAAACTCTATATCACATGAGGATATGGCAATTTTTTCTATTGTCAAGCTTATGTTTCGGTTTTAAAATAGTACACCTGCCGATAATTTAAAATTATTTTACTGGCTGGTTGGTTTTCCCCGTAATTGCCGGGCGGATTTGGCTTAATTTTTTTCCCATGTGGTGTATTCTCAACATGCAGGAAAAATACAGAAAGCTTTTCAACAAAAACATATTGTGGTAAAATTTATATTTTGATTAAAAACCGTTTTGCTGCTTTATATAAATTCCATGTCTCTTTAATATGAAATTAGGCGTCTGATGAAGTATAGATGTATATATCTCCACGAATTTGTGAAAACGTTACAACAATAAGTAGTGACAACAGTAAGATGCCGCTTCAGAATCTAAAATACTTTATTAATGGTAACTATAAATTGTATTCTTTTGAGTGCTGCTGCTGCTTTCATTCATGCTCTGAGTCACCGAATTATATAAATCATACTTATTGTAGACTCCAAAACCGCTGGAAATCTGTCTGGATGTAGGTTGTGGACCTGGAACGAATACCGAAATCTTAGCTAAATACTTTAATCACGTCATTGGGATCGACACAAGTAAAACTCAAATTGAAGAAGCAAAACGCTCAAGCAGTTGCGAGAACGTAACTTATCAGTATGTCGTTAAGTCGTATATGCTTTTAGTAATATTTTCAGAATGAAATTATTACCGTTGGGGACTATAAACCCTACGTCTTAGTAAACATTTATTAAGAAAATATGAGAATTGAAAGTGAACTTCAAAAAAGATTTTGCGCAGAAGAGGGTCACATTATGGTCTATACAGCTGTAGGAATATCGTTTATTGGCTCTACTTCTGTCCTGAGCACACATATTAAGTGAATTATTGTAGTGTATAAATTAACTTGATAATCATAAAGTTAAAAAGTAATTATGTATCTGTTAAAATAGAATTACTTGATTGCAATATCTTCTGCATATCTTTTACATAAACGGATTGACGGATTTGGCCAAATCTTTGTCTGTTACATGTGTTCAAGGGTTTATATCCATGATGTATATTTGTCTGCAACAACAGCTGATGAGACAGCGTCGAATTGTTTTCATGCCAAAATCAACCCTACGGAGCTTCGTAACAGGTGAACCGATTTGACTGCCAATTTCACTCTGTAATATATGCGTATTTAAGGGATACACATGGGTTTACAGATATTATTTCATATATATGATGCGCTATTAAATATGGTTCAAACAAAAAAGGCTGTCAATCAGTCTGTTTCAGACAAAAAATTTTTCAATTGTCATCTATATCCAGTCAATCCCTGGTCTAATTTGACTTATGTATTCACAATGCTTGTTGAAGGATCTTTCAAAGCCAGTTGAATCAGTGATGATGCCATATTAATACAATGCTTAGTAATATTCGCTGTTGTCGTTGTAACAGTCAATTGCGTTCGATACGTTCATCGTCCAGAGTGAGGTGGAGGGCTTAATGAAGTACCTGACTGAAGACGTAATTATTTCAGGGTTGGTTCGGCAAGCAGCCTTGCCGCTGTGAACAATAGTGTGGACCTCGTTGCTGCGTTTGTGGCTGCTCACTGGTTTAATGCGCAGAAATTTGTAGCTGAATGCGATCGTGTACTGAAACCAGGTGGCATTGTGGCTTTAGTTTGTTACGAAGGATTTCCAAAGGTTCAGTGTCCCGCAAGCACAACTGTTGCAGAAGAGATCAACGATTATATTGAAAAGGTGTGCAGACTTCATGTACAATGTGTCCCATAAGTAAGTACTAGAAAGAGGGTCAACCCATGGTGGCGCACCAAGCGGCATGGCTACAAGCAAGCGACTTTTATAGTCACATATACGTTCGAACGAATCAACTCATCCTTTTTGCTAGCCTCGAAAACTTTTATATTCACAGATTTAACGAATTACAGCATTAGAGTGAACCCCACAAAATCATACATAAATTAGAGGGTCACCTTGACTTCCAGTGTCATACCAAAAAGGATATATTGGTGACATATACATTCAAATTAATCAATTCATTGTTTTCTGCATCCTTGAAGACCTTTATAAGCACAAATGCAAAAAATTATAACATTTGGTTGAAAATCACGGAATCATGTATGGCTTAGAGGTGTCATGGTATACAGTACCATTCCAAAAACTCTACATCGGTCACAGATATACACTGAAATAAATTACTCCATTATTTTCAGCATCCTCGAGAGGCTTCATAACCATAAATGCAACGGATTATAACATTACGTTGAAAATCAGGAAAATAAACATGGCTTGAGGGGAGGCTCTTGGGATATACTATTATTTCAAAAGGTTACATCGGTCACAGATGCACTCAAACAAATCACAACATTGGTTTCAGCATTCTCGAAAACCTTTATAACCATAAATGCAACGGATTATAACATTACGTTGAAAATCAGGAAAATAAACATGGCTTGAGGGGAGGCTCTTGGGATATACTATTATTTCAAAAGGCTACATCGGTTACAGATACACTCAAATAAATCACTACATTGTTTTCAGCGTTCTTGACAACCTTTATAACCATAAATGCAACGAATTATAACATTACGTTGAAAATCACGAAATTAAACATGGCTTGAGGGGAGACGCTTGGGATATACTATTATTCCAAAAGGTTACATCGGTCACAGATGCACTCAAATAAATCACATTGTTTTCAGCATTCTCGAAAACCTTAATAATAACAGCCATAAGTAAGCGAAATATAGCATGCGGCGCTGTTACCAGCAAATGATGCAATATATGAAACGCTAATTTAAACGTCACATAAAAGGGTGGTGGCTTTCAGTAAGCCAAAGGTACATCCCACAATTTAATTCATGAAAATTTTTCTTTAGTTGACGCTGAGAAAGTTATAGCTAAATTCGTTTTAGTTGAAAACATATAATATGTATGCACTATATATAACACAAAAAAATCGGAGACGTGTTAGCACAATAGTACAATGCGTTTTCAATTAAAAATGCTAAAAGTACAAAATAACTTTATATTTGGTAACTGTGTAACGTAAAATACCGCGGAACAAAAACAGAAATGCATTAACTCTTTTTAAACCAAATTACAACACTCGCGTACCATATAATTTTCAGAATTTTCAGGACTAATCCAGCAAGTAAGAAATTAGCAGTGTAAAACCATTTTTGTGCGCTTTATAAGCATTATACAAGGTCTCCACGGTTACAGTTTTCAATTTTTCTGGAATATACTTCGCCAAAACCTAAAACGAATATTTACGTCGTTGAAAATATTACCACGAAACAAATAAGCAAAACCAAAAATATGTTTAGGAAATTGTCTGGAAATGATCAAGTTTCTTGACAACATATCTTGTTTTTAAGTAAAAACGCTGCACCAATAGCTATTCAGCACTTTGTTACCTAATTTTGTAATACCACATATTCCATAGTTAGTACTCCTGTCCACGTAATATATTCTGCTAAAGCGACATTTACAAACAGTATTCACTTCTAGCACCAATAGTATCACAGTACGATGTACGCTGGTAGGCACGCGGTCGTTGCGTACATTTCTGATAAAAATATTACCGTACATATGTTAAAAGGCCACCAATAGATCGCATTAAGTATCTCGCGAATCGGTTACCTAAAGACTGGTTGTTCTGGCTAGCTTTTATAAAAGACGCGGCATGGGTGGCACTCCGCAACTTAATGCGCGCTCATATCTGGTGCCTTATCATGCTGATTTGATGTTGATATGGCATTTTTCCCATAGGTGCGAAGCTAAGATTTCGCAGGTTGATCTCCTAATGCTCTTGCTTCCTAAAGTGTGGGGTCAGTTTGTCGACTTTACATATCGGGCACACATTACATATATGTCAGACCGCACTACAATGTTATAATAAAATACGACACAAACTACAACACACCAAATTAAGCGCCTACAATACAATTTTAAAAATTATCTACACTTAGCATAAATACCGCAAACTGGAATAGTGAGGCCCCAGGTCTTTGATATATATCGTTGTGCTACAAAACAACACATGGCAGAATAAAAAAATCTGTATGCTTTCGATATTTTACTAAAATATGCCTCGTATTGTCGCGAACCGACGACAAAAGAACCACGCTCAGAACTTGCCTACATGAAACCACAAATGTTACAGTTACACGTCCTGTCATATGGTATTTATACATATGTACAATAACTTTATCCTTAAAGATTCCATGTTTTTGGGTGGCATGTTCAAAGTAAGATAGCTTTTCGGTTTATAGGTATAATTGAGCGCTAAGCATTACTCGTACTGAACTAAATCTATAGCGTATCAACACAATGTAAATAATCTGCGGATATATATCGTGGATTGTTACTCACAATTTGTAGTTCACCAATTCACAGAACTAGTATTGACTGTCTTTTCGAAGCCTAGTACTAAGAGTTCAATCTTATAAAGTTGTATATTATTCTTTATGTTCAATAATATTGTGTTTCAGCTCCGTTGTCAATTATATCGCGACGGCTACTATAAAATTAATGAAAGAAATAACAAATATGACTTATACGAAGATATCATTACATATTCTGATCGCATTCGGTAAGTGGTTAAATTTCAGTCGTTACATAGTTAGTTGCTTTTATAAAGATATTTAAATCGATATCTTAGTTATTGTTCAGAATCTCAGTGATTATGGTATTGGTTCTAAAATGCATATGTTGTTGGTTTTTTATGCACATACAGGTGCGAATTAGTAATCTCGGATGTAATTCTTTGTCGTTCTTGCTGACAAGCGCAATTCCTATGCGATATCGAAATCAACCTTCCATAAAAATTAGTTGTGGAGCTCAATTATTATTTTCTGCTCAAGTGTCATACTCATACTTTTATATTTATTTTAAATTTTATGTCACAGTAAAAGCCGCATCGCTGAAGAAATAGAATGAATTATACAACTCAGACTATTAGGTTCGCGCGTTCAGATATTCTAATCAAAAGGAGGAGCTCAGAGGCTGAGCAGATTCTGTTCAAATTCTGAAGGATTTTTTCTTATTTTTTTGCATTTTTCGTTAATCTGAAACATTAACACCTCGTATTTTGATTGTTTATCCTTTCGTTCATGCATTGACACATTTGTTCAGCGTATATTGCGTGGCGAGTTAATTACCGATTTAGTCGTTCGCCGTGCGTTTGTATATGCATTGTTCGTTCGGGTTGTTAGGTTCCTTATGCGGCGTTCACGTTATAATGTCCCCGCTGTTTGGAGCTTTTGTCCCCCTGTAGTCGCGACCCTACCGTACAGGCAGTCAGGGTGACACCCATACTGTAAATCCTCTTTCGAGGGCATACGACACACCGCTAGCTACTACATTTTTTCCTTACAATGTCGTACACACCTTTAGCTACCAATTTGGTGCAAATTAACTGTAACGGGCACAGTCTCTCGTTAATGCGGTTATTAGTCAACTGTGCTGTGTAGTTTTTTTAATTCACGATATCTGTATCTAGGCAATACAAACGTTGATAAAATAATGCCGCACACTGTCAATAAAACTGCAAGAAGATACGGTGTGCTCGACACTTTCGATAACAATATCCATAGCCAGCTACCTTTGAAATAAATTTATAAAAAAACATGGGGGTTTCTAAGACACCCTGTTGTCGACAGTGTGCCTGACACTGTGTGGTGTACATAGGTTCTAAACGTTGGGACATTATAAACAAAACGTCGCATTAAGCCACGGAGCGATAGCTGCTGTATAGCGTAGTGTCTAGCGTACACCACACAGTGTCAGGCACACTTTCGACAACAGTGTATTAGAAAACCCCTATGTTTTTTTATAATTTCAAAGGTAGCTGGCTATGAATATTGTTATCGAAAGTGTCGAGCTCATCTTCTTGCAGTTTTATTGACAGTGTGGCATTATTTATAGACATTTGTATCCTAGATACAGATATCGTGAATTGAGAACTACACACACACAGCTGATGCAGCGCGCAATTAAGAGTATAATTTGCACCAAAATTGGTAGCTAAAGGTGTGTACAACATTGTAAGGAAAAAATGTAGGTAGCTAGCATCATCTTATGCCCTCAAAAGGGGATTTACAGTATGGGCCTCACCCTGACTGTACGGTAGGGTCGGGACTACAGGGGACAAAAGTTCGAACAGCGGGGACACTATAGTCTGAACATAAGGAACCTAACAACCCGAACGAACAATGCATACAAAAACACCACACAAACGACTAGATCAACTCGCCACGCAATACGCTGAACAAATGTGTCAATGCATGAAGGATAAACGATCAAAATACGAGGTGTTAATGTTTCAGATTAACGGAAAATGCAAAAAAATAAGAAAATCCTTGGGGTAAAACAAAATCTGCTCAGTATATTGAGCTGCTATTTTTGATTCGATATTTCTGAACGCGCGAACAATAGTTTCTGAGTTGAATAATTCATTCTATTTTCTCAGCGAATACACTGTGACATAACATAAAATTTAAAATAAATATAAAAGTATGAGTATGACACTTGAGCAGAAAAGAGAGTGAGACTCCACGAGCTGAGTTTTCAAATGGAAGGCATAAATTCGATATCGCATCAGAAAACAGCTTGTCACAAGAACGACAAAGAATTGCATCCCGAGTTATTAATTCGGCAGCCTGTATGTGCATAAAAAACCAACAACATATGCATTTTAGAACCAATACCATAAGTCGCTGCAATTCGGAAACGACATAACTAATATGATTTAAATATCTTATAAAAGCAATTTGACTCGTCGACTGAAATTTAACCACTTCCGAATGCCGATCAGAATATGTAATGATATCTTCGTATAAGTCATATTTGTTATTTCTTTCCATTAATTTTTATAAGTAGCGGTCGCGTAATTGACAACAAAAACTGAAACACAATATTATTGAACA
The DNA here is from genome assembly GCA_030248225.1 of Trileptium ribeirensis. Lineage (NCBI taxonomy): Eukaryota > Metazoa > Nematoda > Enoplea > Enoplida > Thoracostomopsidae > Trileptium > Trileptium ribeirensis. Next base: position 33,761 of record JASANE010007876.1, read on the forward strand.
TAAAGAATAATATACAACTTTATAAGATTGAACTCTTAACTAACTTAAAAGAACAACGCAAACTGTGATTATATGAATTGGTGAACTACAATTGTGAGTAACAATAAGCAATATCCGCAGATTATTTACATTGTTGATACGTATAATTTAGGTTCAGTACGAGTGATGTTTAGCGCTCAATTATATTATAAACCGAAAGCTCCCTCTACTTGAAAGTGCCACCGAAAACATATATACCAAAAAATCTTAGGGATAAAAGTTATTGTACATATGTATAAATACCATATGACAGGAAACGTTTTTATATATTAACATTTGTGGTTTAATATAGGTCTGAGCGTGGTTTACTGTAGTCAGTTCAGCAATACGACATATTTTTAATTGAAAAAATGCTGGAAAAAGCGTACAGATTTTTTTATTCTGCCATGTGTTGTTTTGTAGCACAACGATATATCAAGCCTAGACCAACCACTTATTCCAGTTTTGCATTATTTATGCTAAGTGTAGATAATTTTTAAAATTGCTATTATTAGGCGTTATTTAATATATTGTAGTTTTTGTGTCGTATTTTATTATAACATTGTAGTGCGGTGTGATGTAATGTGTGCCCGATATGTAGAGTCGACAAACTAACCCCTAGGAAGCAATTTCAGAATCAACCTGCGAAATCTTGACTTGCGCCTATGAAAAAATTTCATATCAACATCAAATCAGTGATAAGGCACCAGATATGAGCGCGGCATTAAGTTCGGAGTGCACCCATGCCCCGCGTCTTTATAGGAAGTTCCACCAGGAACAACCAGTCTTTAGGTAAGCAATTTGCGCGAGATATTTAATGCGATCTATTGGTGGGGGCCGTTGTACGGTAAATTATATTTTTATCAGGAAAATGTACACAACGAACAGCCGCCCTACACATTGGTAGACTTACTAGTACTATTGGTGTAAAAGTGAATATGTTGTAAATGTCGGTTTGGCGGGATGTATTACGTGGACAGGAGTACTAACTATGGAATACTGTGGTACTCATAACAAAGTGTCGAATAGCTATTTGGTGCAGCGTTTTTACTTAAAAAAAAGCAATCTTGTCTAAAAAAAAACTAGATCATTTTCAACAATTACATAAATTTATTTTTGGTTTTGTTGTTGTTTCGTGGTAGTTTCAACGACGTAAATATTCGTTTTAGTTTTGGCCGAAGTATTCCAGAAAAATTGAAAACTGTAACCATAAAAACCTTGTGATGCTTATAAAGCGCACAAAAATGGTTAGGCCTAACCCTTATCCAAAATTAGCCCTGAAAATTCTGAAAATTATATCGTACACAAGTGTTGTAATTTGGTTTAAAAAGTTAATGCATTTCTGTTTTTGTTCCGCGGGGTAATTTTTACGTTACACAGTTACCTAAAGTTATTTTTGTACTTTCGCATTTTTTAATTGAAAACACATTGTACTATTGCTAACACGTCTCGATTTTTTTGTTATATATATAGTACATATTATATGTTTTCCAAATTGATTTTAGCTATAGTTTCTCAGCGTCAACTAACTTTCATGAATTAATTGTGGGGGAACCTACCTTTCGTCCCCCCCTCGCCACGTGTGACGTTTAATTAACATTTTTCGTATATTCAGAATCATTGCTGGTAACCACATGTATTCGCTTACTTATGGCTGTTATTATTAAGGTTTTGAGAACAATGTGGGTTAGTTTTGGGGTGCAGTACTGTAGACCGATGTAACCTTTTTTTGGAATAATAGTATACCCCACTACGAGCCATGTTTGATTTCGTGATTTTCAACGTAATGTTAGTTTTCGTTGCATTTATGGTTATAAAGGTTGTCAAGCGCTAAAAACAATGTAGTGATTTATTTGGTGTATACGTTACGATGTAGGTATAAAATCATGGTATATCCCAAGAGCCTCCCCTCAAGCCATGTTTATTTTCCTGATTTTCAACATTAATCTTATAATCCGTTGCATTTATGGATTCTAAAGGTTTTCAAATACTGAAACCAATGTTGTGAGTATTTGTGCCATCCGTGTGTGACCCGAATGGCTTTACTTTTTGAAAATCGTGGTTTCATCCCAAGAGCCTCCCCTCGAGCCGTGTTTATTTTCCTGATTTCAAAACGTAATGTTATAATCATACATTTAGTTTGCCTGTCTCGAGGATGCTGAAAATTAATGGTAATTTATTTCAGTGTATATCTGACCGAAATGTAGTCAAATAATTACTGTATACCATGACACCTCTAAGCCATACATGATTTCGTGATTTTCAACCTCGAATGTTATAATTTTTTGCATTTGTGCTTATAAAGGTTTAGAAAAGAATGCAGAAAACAATGAATTGGATTAATTTCTATGTCACCAATATATCCTTTTTTGGTATGACACTGAAAGTCAAGGTGAGACCTCTAATTTATGTTATGATTTTGCTGGGTTCACTCTATTAATTAGTTTAAATATATAAATATGTAAAAAGTTTCGAGGCTAAAAAAGTGCAAAGTGGTGGATTGGGGTACGAACGTATATGTGACTATAAAAGTCGCGTGCTTGTAGCCATGCCGGTGCGAGTGCGCCACCAAGTGGTAGACCCTCTTTCTAGTACTTACTTATGGACACATTGTAGCGCGTCCCCCCGGCGCCCTTTTTCAATATAATGCATTTCAATTCTCTTCTGCAACGGCCTGCGGGAACACTGAACTTTTCGAAAATTGTTCATAACAAACTAAAGCCACAAGTGCAGCCAGTTTCTCAGTACACAATCGCATTCGGCAATTTTCTGCGTCTAACAGCGAGCGAGGTCCACACTATTGTTCACAGCGGCCAAGCTGCTTGCCGAACCAACCCTGAAAATCATACATTGTCTTCAGTCATTAAGCCCTCAGACAATGAACATATGGAACGCAATAATACAACGACAACAGCAAACATTGCTATTAATATGGCATCATCACTGATTCAAGCTCGCTTTGAAAGCCCTTCAACAAGCATTGTGAATAGTGCATCAAATTAGGACCAGATTGACTGGATATAAAATGACAATTGGAATTTTTTTGTCTGAAACAGGACTGATTAACAGCCTTTTTTGTTTGAACCGTATTTAATAGCGCATCATATATGAAATAATATCTCTAAATTATCCCTTAAATACGCATATAGTACAGAGTGAAATTGGCAGTTTTCACGAAGCTCCATAGGGTTGATTTTGGCATGAAAACAATTCGACGTGTGGCTCCTTGTTGGGGACGAAACTACATCATGGATATAAACCCTTGAACACATGTAACAGACAAAGATTCCGTCAATCATTTTTGTATCTAAAAAATATGCAGAAGATATTGCAATCAAGTAATTCTATTTTTAACAGATACATAATTACTTTTTAACTTTTATAATTTAATTTATACACTACAATAATTCACTTTAATATGTGTGCTCAGGGGTTAAAATTTCAATAAACGATATTCTATGACCCCGTAATGTGACCCTCTTCTGCGCAAAATTTTTAAAAAGTTCACTTTCCAATTCTCATATTTTCTTAATAAAATATATTAAATTTAATTTCAGGTTTATAGTCCCCAACGTAATAATTTCATTCTGAAAACATTCTAAAAGCATACATACCTTAACGACATACTGATAACATTCTCGCAACTGTAAAGCGTATTTTTCTTGTGTCAAATTCCCAATGACGTGATTAAAGTATTTAGCTAATTTCCGGTATTGATTTCCAGGTCCACGAGACCCACATCCAGACAGAAGTTCAGCGGTTTTGGAGTCTACAATAGTATGATTTATATAATTCGGTGACTCAGCGTGAATGAAAGCAGCAGCTCAAAAGAATACAATTTTATAGTTACCATTAATAGATATTAGTTCTGGAAGCGGCATCTTACTGTTGTCACTACTTATTGTTGTAACTTTCACAAATTCGTGAAAAATATATACATCTATCCTTTTTTCATCGGAGCGCCTAGTTTTCATATTAAAGAACATTTTTGAAATTTATATAAAGCGAGCAAAACAGTTTTTAATCAAAATATAATTTTTACCACAATATGTTTTTTCTTTAAAAAGCTTTCTATTTTTCCTGTGCATGTAAAAAAATACACCACATGGGAAAAAAATTAAGGCCACAAGCAAAAACCAACCAGCCAGTAAACTTAAATTATCGGCAGGTGTACTTTAAAACCGAAACGTAAGCTTGACAATAAAAAAATTGCCCAGTCTGTAATGTGATATAGAGTTTCACCTGCTGCGTAGCTATTTTCAGGGAATAACCCGGAACCGAAATTTACCGGAACCAGCAAGCAGAATCGTCCATTTAAACCGGATGGAACCGGAACCTGATCTTTCAAAAACTTATATATAGTTAGACAGATGATGAAATGAAGGTATAGTGGATTTAAAATGCATTAAAAATAACATTTACATTAAACTTAATGTATTGCGATGGTATTATTATTGTTTCTAAAAGTGAGCACTGAGGAAAGCTAATAATGTTTATTTATCGATCAAATATCCGTTTTTTGAAACATTTCAGGAGCGAAAATTGTCTTCCGCTATACACATTATTGCTATCCGTTGGATGGATGGTGCACACTTTTTTCAGCTATAAGCTGCTTCCTACACATACTTTTTTGTTGCATGTTCTTTCTGTCAAAACTAAATTGGTTATAAGATTCTAGACAGAAAAATAATAGATAGAACAGATTTCTGATCAGTGGTTAGGACACTGTTGGGCTAAAAACATTGGACAAACAGCGCGCCCGTCCACTGGGTCAGATCGGTAGACTTTCTAATAAGAAAAAATGTGTGAATCGCTGTGATACTGCTCGCAGCAGTTTGCAATAAATACGATTCATTGCCATTTTTGGTACGAGTTGCCAGAGAATAAGCGTTAGTTTATTTCATTAGACTAAGTTTTGGTGGCGGGTGCTTGGTACGCAATTTATAGTTAGCCAAGAGCATACCTAATTATTTTCTCGGTGGGGTCTCACTCTGTTACCGAGTAAAACCGGTTTTGAAATTGAAGGTATCGCGCGGACTTCTGGATGTGTAGGATGTAACTCTACGAGGCATCAACCCTGGCTTTGATTAACAAACTCCCTCCCATTCTTGTGAAAAATTACTGCTCAAATTATGTGCCCTACTTACGTTCACACGCCAATTGTAATCTTTTCTTTTGCTTGGTTGTATTGAGCTGATCATTGGGTAATATATACTACGTATGTTTTTTGGATTACAGGAAAAAATGAACAAAAACGTCAAAATTTCAAATTTGAATTTTTAAACCGGAATTCCGGTTCCGGTATGCAGGTTTTTGCCCTTTTGCTGGAGGGACCCTACAAATTTCCCCGGAACCGGAATTCCGGTTACCTCCTGCTATTTTCCTAAAAATCAAAACGACTAACTGTTTGCTTTTTGAAAAATTGTTGGCAAGAGTTACAAACGTGTCCTTATAACTCGGCAAAAAATCCAAGATATGCTTTCTGGCTGCAATGAATTTGGCTTAATGTCACCGTCCCTTTCTGCAATGCCAGTGTTGCATCGTTACCAAATGTTTACTTTCAAGTCTTATTATATTGTAATCGATAGTCCCCAGCAGAGAGTAAAACACCCAACATTGAAAAATTGCGGCGGCAGCGAGTTACCGCTAAGTGTTTGCTGCATCTGGAAGCTTATTTTGCTTTTTTGAAAATTACACTGTCTCAAAAAGTGGAACTTGAACTTAGACTTAAATAGACAATAATTATCATACCTGTATAAACGACAAAATGTTGTTAATGTGTAGCTGCGGTGAAGGGCG
>JASANE010007879.1:0-11288 GCA_030248225.1 Trileptium ribeirensis
CTAGCAAAGACCAAGATGCTATTAGCCAACGGTTGGACAAAATGAAAAAAACAAATACTACACCCCTAAGGTCATTCCTAACGTTCCTCAACTTTGATGAGCTATGATCAGCATGGAATTTGATATCCGAAGCAGTATTCAGGTATACCGCCCCCCTCCAGACATATGTACTTTAAGTTGCCGACAAAGCCAAGAAGCCGCTGCGTATGAGTAGTGGAAGGAAATTAATACTCAATTCCATCTTATTTACATTGTTTTATTCTCCGCTGGCGATTTGCACTGAACCAAGAAAAACAACTGACTCATATGGGATGTATTGCGACATCAGGCGGACGATCGAAGCCAACTTAATTTTTATTGATACCCTGAAAGCGAAAATGTGCCGGGCAATATGCCCATCCTAATACCAGACACATCGCCAATGAAGTCTATGCTTGTTTGAAAGTCATAGTATCATAGCCAGTTAATGTTCTTAATTAAATAAACTCTTGAATGGTTGCTATGATCTATGGGAATCCTGGGCGATATTTCCGAAAATTGCCGTCTTCCCGAGCTTGGGCATGTTTTTCCTTGCCAACATCTAGAATTCACCGTTTAAATCTTATTGTCATTACCTTTTTCAACTGCGCGACGGAGGAATTTCTATGCTGTTTCTTCCGCAAAATGTTTATATACTTCATATTTTAGTTGATAATATTTCAATTGCTGTCACAACTCAAAGTACACCTAAATTTTTTTAGCGTATTTGGATCCTGGAAACTTTAGTTGTTCGTTTGATTTTTATGTTGTTACTTGAATATAAATTCAAAGCCTAAACCTAAAAGCCTGAACTTTGTCATATGCAACCTATCTCCTATTTAAGGTGCCATTATGCGGTGTTTACATTACAAGTTGCTCAACACGTGGAAGTTTTGCCTACGCAGAGCTTGTGTAACACCGGTTTGTTCATACACTTCCTACGCAAATCTTTAAACAGCATAGTTTATGAGATTCAATCAATTAGCCTAAATTATTTGAAATTTCAGATAGCTAATTCTCCCGCCATTTTAAACATCTATTCAAAGACAGGGTGTCGAAGACACCATAGCGTAATGCACACGGTGCCCACGACACAACTACTTGTGCTGCATAATATATCCTTCCGACTACTATGCATTATGGTATGGTCGTAATCACACACGAACAAATCTTCCACATAGCGGGCGTTTTATAACGTAAACGCCGCATTACATGAAATTTATTTGTTTGAATAGGATTTGGTAAATTTTTACACTTATAGCTGATTAAATATTGCTGTCAAGTTTGTGTATCAGTTGTGCTACCAACAAATGATATTTTAAAACTTTTGATTTTACCCTGAGAACTACTTTTGTGAGAACACCTTAAAGTGAGTAATTATAACTTAAATTTTTTTCAAATTGGAAAAACGCTAAAAAATTCTGGTCAAATTGAAGGATTCATGGTAATTTTAGAGAAAGGCTTAATAGTCACTCTAAAGGCTCGCTAAAACTTACTTGGAGGTCGCTCAAGTGTTTAAAGCAGATATATTGTTAAAAACCAATACCGTTTTCATGGTTTTTTAGAAAACGGAGCTTTTTGAATAATTGGGCTGTTAGACGTTTAGATGTTCGAGTTGCGCATTGAAAGACTAATAACTGTAAATAACATCATAGCTTTGGTTTATGGTGCGCCAAAGAGAAAACTTTTTTCATTAATATTTATATAAGGTTATATGAGCTAAGTCCCACGTAAGCTGCTACGTTAAAACTCAACTATACTTATACACTCATGTTAGCTTCGGCTGAGTTCTTGTCTTGGTAATCGCTGTAATCTCTATATATTGCATTGGTCAAGCCCCATGAATCTGCTCTGCATTAAACTGAATTAGTCTAGCTTGTGGGAACGTCGGAGAATATCTACTGATCCAAGCATCGATGATTTTATGTACTATTTTCCTGTAACCAAATGTTTGATTTACAACTGATTTGAGGAAACTTCAGTTTCCAGTGGACATAATTGCGCTAAGTGTGCGTTCAATCCAAAATCGTAATTAATAGAAGTAATGTCCTTGATTCGATACTTTTTGCACGAAAACTTAAAAATTTAGAGCAAGAATTGGATCCTCGAAGACGCGTGAGGAGTGGTGATGGATCCAACGAACTTAAAGTTCCAATATGTCTTAGAAAATTGTTCCCACTGATACCAAATTTGCTTAGGTTTGCAGAATCTAAAATTGCAGACAGAGCGCAGCGATGTCGCGACATGCAGACGTTTGCAAAAATTTAGGCTTTTTAGACTGCAGAAATGGACATAGTTTATAAATTTACCATATACACTCAATGAGAATCTGTAGGATAAGTGCTATTAAAGTTTTTTTATCGAATTTGGCATTGCTACATTAGTGTGAAGCACTGGTTGTTTTATGGTCATTTATATGAAATGCTGCTCATTTTTAGTAATCGTGGTCAAAAACCATATTGTTGACCCACAAAACCCTGGACAGATCTATCTCGAGTAGCAACAACAACAAAGTAGTTTACTGAATAAATAATACAATATCGACCAATTTGTACGCAATAAAAGAATTTTTATTTCACACAGCAACCTAAAGAATACAACAGAAGGATTATAAAATCCTTCAATTACATCTGAGTTATAGGTTTATGTAAAATTTCAAATATCTAGAAAAATCTAACAGTTTTAAGGGTTCCCGCAACGTTCCTGTATCTTAAGCATTTATTGCCGACAAATTCTGGAAGTCAATTCCAAACGTCTTTTTAGGCGAGCTGGAAAAATGATCTACCTTTTATGGATTGTGTAACTAAAACGTGTGGCCTCGTGTGTTTTAGTGCGGGTAATGAAAAAATTATTCATGTCTATTAAAATTGTTACCGGTGCAAACATTTGAAAGCCATTTACAAGTCAAACACGAGTCGACGTTCCTCTAAAGATTACAGATGCAGATATTTTAGGCGATCCAGGCATTACCATGGCCCTAAGGCCTGTCTTTACATATAGTCTGCGGGTTAAAGCAACATTCCACAATTTCAAAGGTATCGATATTAGTTAGATTATAGTGTGTGACCAAACGTGCCTAGAATATTCGACAATTGGCCTAACGTCGGCAATGTATGAGGCAAATAAATGTTATGAAGCAGCGGAAAAGTATATTTATTATGCTTTTTTGCAGATATATGTGGTTGAATGAATATTTAAGTTGTTTAGTTAAAATAACACCAAGATCTTTAGAGTCGCTAACTTTGATCAAATATCACTGTTTATTGAACAGTGTGTATTGGAATTTATTTCCTCTTAAATTTAAAATGCTGCATTTGAACGCGGTACTTTTTAATTGTCAATTATCTGACTAATTTTTTACTTTGTCAAAGAAATATTGGAGATATCTCGTAGCTAATCTATTTGGGAATTTGGGGCCCAGTTGTACAATCTAGGGCCCAAGTAACCCAGAGGGGCGGAAATAAAATGCAGGCCACTCCGCTCTCGCTATACTACACCTTAGTATAAGCCTAAGCTAAGGTTTCTATATGAGCCATATACTGAGCCTAGGCCTAAGTCGGGTAGGGAGGGCTGCCGCCCACCGAACCCCCGGTTTATGCTATTCTTTTTTCTAATGTTATAACGTCCGGCCCCTCAAGATTACTTGGGCCCAATTTAGGATCGTCTGTAAATATTTTACTATAAACGCTAATATTATATGCAATATCATTTATATACATTAGGGATAATGTTGGGCCCAATACGCTTCCCAAGTGGTAGATCAGACTTGACTATAAAAGTATCGGAAAGCTGATTTCGGATTTTCACTCTAAATGAGCGCATTAAGAAGCCGCTGTTCTGTTAAACTTGTTAGAGTTTTGCTAGGTAAACAGAATGTTGCAATGATCATCAACAAGCACACTGGAGAATGGACTACCAAGAAGGTTACGCTTACTTTTGTCGTCGGTGAAAATTTGCACTACCTGATTCCTAATAACTCAAATAAGTCAATCTAAGCTGGATCAAATCATGGGATATGTGCCTAACTGACAAGAGGACAAGTCCAGGAAGCGGCACAACAGGGGACGTGGGGTGGACCAGCTGCAAGACAATCATCCAGGCAGCGTCGATTCTGGAGACTTTTGATCAACAACAGCAATACGGTTCAAGCACCGTCAAATCGGGAGACCTTGGATGAGCCAAATACTAAGGAAGATTTAGGCAGCATGAAATCTGAGGACGTGGGCTAACCTTTGATAACCCAGTGAGGTTGATAAACTAGTACAGAACGATTTCACCTGAGCCAAATCAGGGGGCGTGGAGTTGACCTTGACCCAACTGCACCAGAATGATCCGGGCGGCGTCAAATTTGGGAACAAGGGTGAGCCCACCTGCAATAGCCCAGAAACGAGGAATTTTGAGAGTTGACGAAAGCTAATCATTCTTGAATTCATTCGTAAAATCGTAATTAGTTATTATAGTTATAATTCTGCCGTTGGCCCAGGAACGCTATGGATAACTCAATCCCAACATAGCAAATGCAGTTTGTTGTACCTCTAACCATTTTGTGTTACTGCATGATGCTACATATATATATTGGGGAAATGAATTAAGAGTAAATTTTATAGACAGTTCTCTTATCAAAAGTACTCAATCAGTTAAAATTTTAAACATTTCATGTTGGTCTGATTAAAATCTTTCCTTATTTCACTGTACATTCCTTTAGTTCGACACTGAGATTCATTGACATTTATTCTATTTTAAGTGCCGCGTTTAATATTTTATACGAGATGAGCAGTGTATAATAATCGTGACTTGATTGCAGAAATTGCTAACTTTAACAAGTTTCTATAAGGTTTTAGCTGTGAAATTGTAATCGTGGGGAGCCTAAATGAAATGCAGTCTCTTATCGCTATACCAAATGTAGCCTTAGCTTTTTCTATCCGCCATACTAAGTTCGTGATCATTACGTTCCATCTCATGTTCTGCACCAAAATTCTCAATTGACAACCGGATCACAGAAGCATCTGTGTTGGGTACCGGCCTGAAAAGCCGGTGGTTGGCGGCATACCCGACCGGCCAATTTACGGGCCATCAATCTTCCCGGCTCGTCGTCCAGCAGAGCGGCCCTGTGACTAGCAGACAATGTTTACGGCCGGCTTGCCAACTTTGGATTCGGAAGGTGCCTTATCGTCCACAGTAGATATAGATCGGGAAATATGTCGGCATACTTTCGAACGCGACCGTTGGAATGTGATTATCAGCTTAAAAGTCTCGGTCTTACCACATTTCTGCAACAAAAAATGCAAATAGCAAAGAGAAATATGTTATTTACGCTTATTTCGAAAGCATTAGAGGCCGCCAGGCGGCAATAATCGCTGTAGGATTCGTTCTAAAATGTGTACTCCTTTCTAGGTTGCTTGGCACATATTAACTACAAGGTAACAATGCTACGATGTAACATGTAAAACACATATGTTTATTCATGTAAAATGCGGAACAAGGTTTGAACATTTAAGTCCATGTTCACTATGTATTTTTAAATGTGTTTGAATGCAAATGCTGCTGCCACACAATGCTTTTTCAAACTTGCATCTTTATAATAGCCACAAAAACATGTGACGACTGCCAAAATGTTATAGGCAGTTAGGGTTTTGTTTTATGCAGTAGCATATCAATATATACATGAAATAACGGTAGTTATGTATTATCAATTAGTTTGGGGTTTAAAATAATACAATCGTGGCAATCTTAAACATTTGGCAGGGCCACCAATATATGCGTCATTAACAGATAGTTATGTCAAATAACAAAATCTTAAAACTATATCATTTTTGATACATCATGTATACAGTGGTTAAAATAGCGTAAAATTTATCTTTTGCTTAAGATTTTTATATTAAAACTTATTTTAATTTGCATATTAATTTTAATATTTAGTACATATTTTAAAGAAAAAGTTGATTTTGCATTTTGGGTAAATACACAGCACGTTTGAGGTATCAGCACTATGATTCCTACATTTCAAAAGGATTACACGTCAGCTAACGATCTTTTTGATACAGTGAACGTGTCGGTACCATTATATGTAGTCTACTAGTAAAGCACCATTGTTAGTATTAAAATATATATTTATTTAAATCAAGTCGCTTAGTTAAGCTTTGACGACTAGCTTTGAATGCTTTCTCCAATACTTTGATAGTCGTCACATGTTTTTATGGCTATTATAAAGATGGAAGTTTGAAAAGCATTGTGTGGCAGCAGCATTTGCATTCAAACACATTTAAAAATACATAGTGAACATAGACTTAAATGCTCAAACCTTGTTCCGCATTTTACATGAATAAACATATGTGTTTTACATGTTACATCGTAGCATTGTTGCCATGTCATATTCGTTTTACATGGTCTCGAGATACATTTCAGATTCAGGGTTAAATTAGGGTAAAAATAATGATGAAGCTTCAATACGACTGAGAATTTTGGCTGTAGGCTCGGCTGAACTCTAGAGCCGAGCCGACCTTGCCATTAGGTCTGAAGAGCCGAGTCGGAGCACAAGATGTGTTTGGGAGAGTAGAGTCTAATGTATCGGGAAAATCTGTGTTCGGTCTTAAAGGCTTTTTTTATAAAACAACATACATTATTATAACAGGTGATGTTATAGCAAAATATTCTCCGAAAAGCACCAAGAATAACACATATTACATCAGCGCGACTTCTAAAGTCTCCTAAACCAACTATATAATTAGTGTGACGATTTGTATATGCTCGCTCTAAATTAGGGAGTCGCAAACTTTTATTGTTTAGAGCCTGAGAGCTGATCCTATTTTATCACCGAAAGAGCCGATCCGAGTCGAACCGGATACTTTTCACGACGAACCAAAGTGAGCAAGAACTTAAAAACGTGAATATTTGGCACCTATAATAAATATCATGTAATGCTCTAGGCAGTCCGATGAGACACATGGCCCCGAGGCTCCCCGCCTCCCGATGCGCAGTCCTTCTCCGAGGTGCCGCACCACTAGCCCACTCTCTAGGCACCGCCACCCGCGAAGAGCCAGTTACCCCGAAGGATCGACCCTCGCCCGAGGCACAGCTCCTTCCTCCCCATGGCGCCACATCTTTCTCCCCAAGACGCCACACCGCCTTCCCCTAGGCGCCGCACCCCCTCCCTCCGCCCCGAGGGACTGTACCTCGCCCGGTTCGCTGCACTCTCCTGAGGTGCCGCACCCCTAGATGCCGCCGTCCGCCTAGAGCCTCTTCTCTGTCCCCCGAGGTGCCACCCCCTCCTTCCCAAGGCATTCCCCCTCCCAACCGAGGTGCCGCAGCTCCCATAAAGTGCGGTCTCTCCCGCACCGTCGCCGATCTTCAAGACGTCGCACTCACCCCCAAGGTGCCGTATCAACCCCAGGTTCCTCCCGTTTGAAGCTTCGCCCACTCCAAGAAGCATCGCCCTTCCCCGAGGCGCCGCACCTACCGTCGATGTACCGCTTCCCGCGAAGCGTCGCACCTCCACAAGGCGCCGCACTTCCATGTCAGAGATGTGGCACCAACTTCCACTAGGCGCTGCACTTCCCTCCCTAGGCGCCGCACCTCCCTTCCCGAATCGTCTCACCTCCCTCCCCGAAGTACCGCAACTCTCTCGTCGAGGCATTGCCCCTTCCTCCCCGAGATGGTACACCTCCTTCCCCGATGCGCTATACCTACCTACCCGATGTGCTGCAACACTTGCCACTCCCCCGAGGCCCTGCCCACTTCCATTCGAAGCGTGCCAAACACCCGCAGAGCTGCCACGCGAGCAGCGTGGTTCCGATCGTCCTGGAAGCGCCGCTCCCACGGACGCCCGAAGATCGTTCCTCTAGAGCCGCTTCACCCGAAGCGTCGCCCTTCCCCTAGGCACCGTACCTCCCACTTCATGGTGCCACAGCTCAACTCCTTCACGGAGGCACCAACTCCTTCCCCCAAAGCGTGACCCTTTCCCCTCCGAGGGCCGCCCCCCAGAGCATCGCCCTTCCCCGAGTCTTAGCACTTCCCTCCCCGCGGCGCGTCACCAAACTACCCGAGGCTCACCACCTCCTTCGCAGAGGTTCTGCACCTCCGTCGCCGACGCGGCGCACCTCGTTCCCCGACACGCAACACTTGCATACCCGATGTGCTGCACCCTCTTCCCTCCCACCGACGCGCCGCACCCCTTCCGGGGCATCACGCCCACACTCCTGAAGTGTTGCAGCCCCGTAAACAGAGGTGCCGGACCCTCCACCCAGCGTCGTCGCAGCCGACCAACGCTCAAGCGCAGCGCATCGAAGCGTCGTCGCAGCCCACCAACGCTCAAGCGCAGCGCATCGAAGCATCGTCGCAGCCCACCAACGCTCAAGCGCAGCGCATCGAAGCGTCGTCGCAGCCCACCAACGCTCAAGCGCAGCGTATTGAAGCGTCGTCGCAGCCCACCAACGCTCAAGCGCAGTGCATCGAAGCGTCGCCCCACCCATCTCCCCCCGCCGATACACCGCACCTGGATCCGACCTACGAATCCCCTTATAACCTCCCTCCCTTATGAGCAAACAACAGGTAACAATTCTGCACACTTGAAATGGCTTCACGTCTCAACTACCATTATCTAGTTACGTCGCTCGTACTTTCAAGCCATACAACTAGCTTCAAGAATATTTATTCATTAAAATAAATGTTACATTTTTGTTATATGGTGTCTAGAAAAACGAAACAAAAATATGGTTGAAATATGAAGAGAGACAAAGTAATATCAACACGAACGTGCCTATTCCACGCACCAGACAATGGATTTTGTGGGATATAACGCAGCTTCATAAATAAACCTATATCCTTTCAAAGTCGTGTTCTCAAAATTTCCCTTAATTTAAAGCCCTGTGTTCGTGCAGTAAATCATTTGCCGCTTGGGACGAAATAATAAAAAATAAATAAACATCGTCGACTATTTCCGATACTAACCAAGCTTTACTTTTTAAAAATGTCTGCCTCCAGAGGAAAGTAATCGTCGGTTTTCAAAAAATTCTAAAAAACTTCATTACAAAATGCAACAATATTAGCATAAAAATATGATAGGGAGACTGCCGTATCCCTATAATATATTTGATGTTACACTGCAAAAAGGATTGCAGCGTAAAGAGCAGTGTGGTTTTACACGGAACTGTGCAGTGGATGAATGCAATTTTGTGCATAATCAGCACGGAAAAATTAAGAGTTTGAAAAAATATCACAAAAATTGATCAAAATTAATTTTGAAGAGGTCTGCCAGTCGTACAAGTCGGAACAATCGCTGGCGGGCCATTTTACCGACTCGCCGGCGACCGGCTGCAAAATTTCACGGCCGGCCGGACAACGAAAAATCCGGTCGGAGCCCAGCACTAATAATCATGACACGGATTGTAAAAGATTATTCACCTTTCAATGGTTCCAACGATGCAACTCTTTCTTTCGTCAATCAGAAAACTGCACCTTGCTTGTATATTACTTGCTCCGGATCATTTTGAATTTGGTCCACGGCGTCCTTCTCATACTTGCCTGCCTAACACCCTCACCATGGGTCAACAACGATCTACGACTGGTGTATACCTCGATTTTCGTTGTACAAAATAGTTTCTAGTTCCACGATAACGAATTTTGAATTGTGTCATTCATTCGTTATTCAAGTCAGAATCATTTTCAGCAATGATACGATACTATTTAGGAACAAAATTATAATTTTGACAATAATGTTACTATTCATGTTGGCGATGCTAATCGCTGGAAGTGATGTGAACAAACGGATGACGAACGCTGGAGCTGGGCTTAATGTTTCACCGGAAATTGAACTTGAGCGTAAGTTCGATTCCAAATTTGTTTTTTCCTGTTTTCACTGTCATATTTCGTTCAAGTTTCTTGCCTGGGTTCTAAGTTAGTAAGGAAGCTTCAAAAGAAAGTCGTGAAGTTTGGTTTTGGAACAAATTTTAGCACAATCTTCGCAAAAGATTTGATCATTGCCATGAATACAAGTAGTAGTGGTATAACTGTGATGTGTCAGAACATGTTTAACATTCATATTATCAAGAGTGCATTAGAGAAGAGTATCACACTTCATCACACTATTAGAGAAGATTATTCTCTACACTCGAATGCACTCTGGATATTGATAGAGATAGCGAAATTGGTCAAAAAGGTGTGTTTTGCTATGCCTGTAAGTCTGTGACATTGTTTACGATTATTTCACTTAAACCGGATTGTGCCAATAAAAGTGTAAAATTAGTAACTGGTTAGCAATAAAATGGAATTCCTCCCTGGATTTACACTAGGTAATAGAAAAATTTCTTTCCTGATACGAGTTTTTTTACACTTTCGATGGCTTTGCCCGATTAATTTAGTCAGAATCAGATGTTACAGCAACAATTTGCTTCTTTTCTGAGAGCCTTACATTGGTAAGTCATAAGTCATATTGATTTGTCATGTCATGAGTGTGTGAGTTGATATATTTTTCTCATAATTTATAAAAATGATTAAGTTTTGCCATGAATTAACATATTTGTCTATTATATTGTTGCATGATTCGTGAAACTAACCTTTAAATCAGATGGTTATTTGACTTCTGGATGTAATCCACAGGTCTATATCCTAATTCAATCCGATTCGATAGAGCATGCACAGATTTATTGGACCGGAGTTGGTAAGTATAGAGTTTGGTCGTATCGGATCAGATACAATTTGAACACAAATTAGATCGGATCGGCTCCGATTATGATAGAATTTGATCAGATGCGATGTGAACAAAGCATTAAAAGTGTAATGTACGAATTATTTGT
Source organism: Trileptium ribeirensis (assembly GCA_030248225.1). Lineage (NCBI taxonomy): Eukaryota > Metazoa > Nematoda > Enoplea > Enoplida > Thoracostomopsidae > Trileptium > Trileptium ribeirensis. Next base: position 10,809 of record JASANE010007879.1, read on the forward strand.
AGATTTTGCCAAGTCCTATAAAATTTTCGTTACAAGCGCAGGGATTTTTGCGGAATTTGTGAGCAGAAGACGGGATTTTAACTACGATGATTCCTAAAGGATTGACTAAACGAAATCATATTTCAAGTTACCAGAAAAATCATTTTACCCACCCACAATAAAACCGATGAAATCTGAACGACTAATCGAACTGTCTCAATCTATTTTTAAATGCATGACCGCAAATATTCACCAATATTTCAGTACAAAATATTAAGCGTTCAGATAAGAAAAACAAAAGCGATACTGAATCCATTTGATCTATCGATGACAATATTTCGCAAATGCGGTACCCGAATCGAACCTAAGATACCGTTAAAATCAGGGGCTATAGCCGGTGTATGAACCATTTATGAGCATCGTTACGACCTGCTTACAGATAACTTAACACAAATGTATTTTAGCACACCGACAGCCGCGTACGATCGATCTTAATCCATT
>JASANE010007880.1:0-71005 GCA_030248225.1 Trileptium ribeirensis
GAAGCAGCATCCCAAGGCCAATGCAATGGAATCCTCAGAGAATTTTAGTGATTCGGGCAAGATAAAGGTAATCTGCTACCGCTGCGGTCAACCGAACCACAAAGCAAACGATTGCCGATTCAAAGTGGCAAGCGCAACCATTGAAATCTCAAGGGTCATTTGGAGAAGGTCTGCCGCAAAAAGAAGCTTTCCACATCAAAGGCAAGCAAAAATTCCGTGAAAAGAATTCATCAACTCGGTCTAGGAATCCCACGACAATATGCCAAAGCTTGAAGTACCACTCAAGATTGATGGCAAACGGTGCGTGCTTGAGCTGATACTGCCACTACAGGTAATTTCGTAGGTTGAGACGGTCGAATTTAGATAACCCCTACTGCCGCTATGAGACCGCCAGCAAACATGATTTGCCAGTGAAAGGCACTTTCGTTAGGAATACTCGTTGCCAAGGGTCAGAGTTTTTTTCGTAACGTTCGATTTAGGGTAACCGACGTTCCTGACTTGAACATCTTGGGACGAGAGGCAACCAAACAGTTGGGAATCTCCGTGGATAAGGCAATGGACAATGTAATTTCTTGCAACGCAGTGTTTAGTCATCTCAAGGCTGACATTAAGCTACGAGACCAATGCAAAGAACTCTGCGAAGAATTCCCCAACCTTTGGAAGTCAGAACTGGGATGCCTTAAAGACTTTGAACTAGAAGTCGAATTCAAGCGACAATCCCACCCGATTTTCTGCAAAGCAAGACCGGTCCCTTTCGCCATCCAAGCCGATTTGGAGAAAACGTACCAAAGCGGCATTGCTAAAGGAATTTGGGAGCCGACTCAGTTCAATGAATACCAGTTGTTCCCGTTCGCAAGGCACTCCGTCCAGGTGAGACTAAGCCTGCATTGCGTGTTTGTGGTGACTATTTTGTCAGTATAAACCGGTAGCTAAAAGAGCATCGACACCCGCTACCTCTTCCGGAGGACCTCATGCGTAAACTGGAAGGTGGATACGGGTTTACAAAGATTGATCTGGCCGATGCGTATAACCGGATCAAACTAGGCCCAAGAAGTCAAAGGAAACTTGCTCTCAATACACACAAAGGTTTGCTTCTTCAAAAACAACTGCCGTTTGGCATCAAGTCCGCTCCAGGTTACTTTCACCAAACCATGGATCAGCTTAGACAATATCTACCTGGTATTGCTGTCTATCTGGATGACATTTTGGTCAGTGGCAAATATGCTAATGGTCATCTGCGGAATCTCCGACGATTACTTCAGCGATTAGATAATAAAGGACCCCGCTGCCGACTGGAAAAATGTCAGTTTGCACAACCGTGGGTTGAATATCTTGGACACTTACTGTCGAAACAAGGAATCGCCAAAGGACCAAAGGTCGACGATCTCCTCAAATTACCGGCACCACAATACGTGTCCAGGCTGAGAGCATTCTTGGGCTCAGTACAGTTTTAGGCCAAGTTCCTTCCTATCAACCTGGCTACAATTTCCGAACCACTGTTCCATCTTACAAGGAAGAAGACGCCCCGGAAATGGGACCCAGAACAACAATCTGCATCCGATCTACTAAAGCAACTTCTGTCCTCTCAAAATGTGCTGGTTCATTATAACGAATCAATACCATTAGGAGTTGCTTGCGATGCTGCCAACGTTGCAATTGGTGCAGTATTATTTCACCGCTATCCAGATGAAAGCGAGCGGCCAATTTGCAATGTCTCAAAAATTCTTAATGAATCCCAGAAGAACTACAGTGTGATTCAGAAGGAAGCACTGGCTATTACCTTCGGGTTAAAGAAATTTTACCAATACCTTTATGTAAGGAAATTTACGTTGGTCACAGGTCGTCGACCACTTATTGATATGTTTGGGCCCGGAAAAGAAACACCGATGCTCGCCGCAAACAGATTGGCACGTTGGGCTCTCATGTTAGGACAATTTGATTACCAAATTGAATTCCGCAAAACAGATGATCATGCAAATGCTGATGTCCTGAGTCGTCTACCTGCGACTGACGATTTCCAGTTCGACAGGGAGGAAAGCGAACACGACGCAGCTATGGTCTGTGACATTCAAGACTTCAGTAACAAAGCCATTCCTGCTGACAAACATTCACTGGCCAGCGAATCAGCGAAAGATCCAGTCATTTCAGTAGTGCTTCGATTCACGCGAGAAGGATGGCCGCCAAAGAAGAACGACGAAGGCACGGAAATGCAACGTTACGGTAAGTTGGCTGATTCACTATCTATTGTTAACGGTTGCTTAGTATTTGGCTCCAGAGTAGTGATCCCTGCCAATCTTCGCCGCGATGTCTTGGAATTGTTGCACCTGGGACACTTTGGCATGCAGCGTATGAAGCAGCTTGCACGTACGGCTGTCTACTGGCCAAATATTGATGATGACATCGAAGCAACCTGCCGCACTTGCACCAGCTGTGGGGAGCACCAAAACAATCTAACAAAACCGGCAATTCATCCATGGATGCTACCAGAAAAACCATGGAGCCGTTTCCGCATCCTAACCCAGCGCTATTAATTTCCTGGGGACCAATTGGATGGTTTTAGCATACGCATATTCAAAATATCCCTGATATTCATACAACTCAGGCGGTCACGGCAAATGCAATGATTAATCTCCTGGAACAGGACTTTGCTCATTTCGGATATCCTCATACATTGGTCACGGACAATGCATCAGAATTAATGTCGGAAGAATTCCAAGCATGGTGCAAAGAATGAAGGAGATACTTACTCATCTTACAGGTGCTTAGTATCATCGTGCTACTAACTAATCCGGAGAACGACTCGTCCAAACTTTCAAGCAAGCTTTACAGCAAGCAAGTCCTTTTCCTCCGAGAAAAGCCTTGCAAGAGTTCCTGATGCAATATCGTCGCACTCCTACCTCTAGCGGATATTCCTCCAGTGAGTTACTCAATTCGAGACAAATTCGGACGAAAATCGACACTCTGCTTGCGTCCCCAGCTTAAACTGCTCAAGGTAAGCAAGCCAAAGAAGCTAGCAAATCCCAATTGCAAACTGTTGCAAAAGTGGACCCTGCTTATAAAGTCGGTGATCCGGCCTAATATCTGTACCTTGGACCCCTTCACGACAAGCAGCCACGTTGGGTGCCCGCTGTAGTCACACAGCGAAAAGGCACCCTTACTGTCAACGTTCATGTTTATCCACGAGGACCCACCTGGCGTCGACACGTCGAACAACTGCAGCCAAGGCACGTTTCTCAAGATGACAACGAACCTGCAGCAGATGTCGATTCAACAGGTGCCACAAATACTGCGGATAATGATCCGTTGGAAATCGCCGAAGTACTCGAGACAGGGAGTGGAATTACATTCGATCCTGTTCTAGAAGCTCCTATGATGTACGATGACATCCTCACACGTGGAGTGACGGCATCTCGATCGTTCTAGAATGTTCTACGGATTTCGAAGACTGAACTCAACGAAAATGTTAACAAACATATTTCATATATTTGTTTATCAAGGAAATGGTAGAACAAACTGCCTAAACCTTTACCTTAATTTTGAAATTTGCGTGATAAGAATTTCGAGTTGGCCCTTTGATTTTCAATAGGTAGCTTGCACAACAGCATCATTCTATGCTAGTACTAAATGGACTACGAATTGTGACAAATGACGCAGGTGAGCCAATTTAGAGTTGATAAACATGTACTTATTGCTAACAATGATATCAAACTATATGCCTCCAAGCAAGAACATTTCGTCAACAACATCCGATTCAGAGTATTTTATTATGGTACGATCTTTAATTACACTAACTGTTGTCTTATTGTAAGATGTTTAAATCGAACTTTCGCTTTTTCTTTCGGTGTAGTAAAGCACAAAAATATGTCACTATTGGTTATATGGCAGGCAGGCAGGACCTATGTATGATCTAGGCTATGACATCGCTTGCAAGTCCTCATGTGTTTTTCACAAAGTTTAAGTGAACTCTTTGATTTGACACCTATACAACTTTCCACCATATTGCAATCCGTACCGAATTTCAATACACGATGCTGCACCGATGTCGTTGGGCTATCAACATTGCTAACATCATCAATATGGTGGATAAATATACCTTTTAATTTTATTATTCTGATGCACATTAAGTACAGGCAAAATTAGTTATATATAAGGTTAGTTTATCCAGAAACAACGACATTAACCTTGCTGCTGCTTTTAAGGGAGAGCGTTAATGAAGTCTATCTGTGTACCATGTAGCTAACATAATGACTTATGTACTGTGAACTGTTTAACCAAAAGGAATCTGTCTTCAGTGATAACCTTTAAGAATGAAAATTCGATATTCTTGCCCTAACACTTAAGCTTCCACAGCTGCGGTTTATCTTACCAGTGTTTCTTAGAGCGATATTTCTCCACTTAAAGTCAATGTAAAAATACGAGGAAAATGATTCACTTAAATTTTGTTAATTTTTGTTAAAACATCGAAATTTTTACTTCGGATTTCGAATGTTTATGATTTGTTCAATTTGATGCAGTTGCATAGAACAACATTTCGCAAATTCCATAGAACATAATATAAATCTGTTGCACACTAGCTATATAATCAGTTTTATTAATTTTTATTAAAATGCCGAAATTTTTATTTCTGATTTTGAACATTTTACAGTGCATAATATTTAATAATACCAATAATAATAAGTACCAATAACAATTTACGCATTGTATTACTATAGGAGGGCAACTAAAAGGTTCAGCGTGGTGTGGCACGGGATTTTCTAGGTGAGGCACAGATTCAACAATCCTGGCGCACATAACATATTTTTTTGCTTTTCTGTCATCGTTCACGCGAGTGAGGCGCACATGGTGGTACGGAGGAGGATGCAGAGCCCCTATGACCTCCTTGGCTACGCCCCTGTATTCTTAGGTGTCGCCAACAACTGCAACAGCAATGTAGCACAGTATGCGGTCATGTTCATCTTTGTGTTTGTGAATTCCGGGAGTGATACGCGGTTTTTGCCGAATTAATGTCTGGTATTAACTAGAGTAACCACAGCGGTAGTAAACTATAATCTGATTCTATCCCGGGCATGACTAGGCTCACCTTTTACCTAGCCATAACAACCAAAGCATGTCATAACCACCCATGGCATTATAGGCATTTAGTGTCTGACCACAGGGTCATAAAACGGACATCGGTGTTCTGAAACATGAAGCCAACTCATCAACCTTGTACGGTTATAAGCAACGTTGCTGTGTTTACAAGCATACCGTGAATCACCTTCGTATCTTATGACCCGAGTGAAGCCGAACCTGCTCCAGCTTCTCTACCAAACATAAGCTCAGCTCAAAGGTTGCAAGTTAAGGCTGGGCTCAACTCGGCTCGTACGCAATAAAATGGGTCACAGTTGGGTAGGTTTTGCGCTACTGTTTGAAAGCCTACTGATAAAAATAAGAATTGACAGTGCCGGTGATACATCTGCACGTAACGTTTTAGTAAAGTTGCGTTTAGAGGTCATCAGTTTGTACTACGTTTTTTGTATTTGATTATTTTTCTAAATTTCAACTCTTATTATTATTATTGTACATGACCTAGTTAATCCTAACATAGCATTTAAAGCGACAAATGCGGCAGCCTTTATACGTCTTAAAGTTGTCTATTAATAGATAAATGCATGTATTGCGCTGTGCAATTACCGAACTGAATTGTACGATCACTTTTGTACTAAGAATGAACGAACGTATCTCGAGCTGTAGAACATGTTAGATGTTACTAAATTTATGGTTTGCGATATCATAATGACTATAGCTCTCCTATGTTCTCAAATAGTACAGTGAATTTAAAAAAAATTATTGTGCTTCACTACTGTACGGCTCGTCGTGTTTAGGAAAAGTGAGCATACCAATTCTTTCATCTATGCGTACCCGATTTATTTAATGAACATATTTATCTATTTTTTTATTTATTGACCTATATATATTGATTTGTATATTTATGTTTATTTATTTATTCATTTATTTATTAATGAATTATTTGTATGTTTATTTATTTATTCAATTTAGTTTTTAATTGTTTATTTTTATTTATTTATATATTTATTCATTTAATTGTTTTTATTTATTTAATTTGAAATTTATTACTTCATTTATTTTATTTATTTATATTTCTTTTTTAATTTTTATACCTAAACATTATTCCCTAATTAATTAGCAAATTAATTATTACTTAGTATAACAATTTATAGTATAGTGTTTTGTAGTTCAAAATCCAGTATGCGTTTAGCTATTAAATTTGCTGGAAAATTTTGTATAATTAAAACAAATGAAAGCATTTTTAAATGCTCGCTTCTTCAGGCTAAAATAAATAAAAAGGGTTGTAAAAGTGAACGATAAAAGAACTTTGTAGTCATCTATTTTCAAGACTGATATAGCGTACAAGCTCCAGAACCGAAATTATGTGTTTCGGTCACATTAGCAGATAGTTTCGTGATATATGGCTTCGATATTTGTCAACTGTTGTCATAACAGTTGTAAACGGTGAAACAAATGTTGGGTAAACGATGGTAAATTCATTACCGGCAATGACTTCAATAGATTACCATATATATAGGTATTAAATACAATAGATCATTATGGAAATCAATTCCAAATACGTTATAAATGTGGCCTTTAGTTAGGTCGCCGGCTGTTTATCTTAAGCAATTATTGTCTCATAACTGGTCAGTGCATTTGTGGCTGATTATAAAGTAACAGATGATTTCATTCAAAATTCAATAGATTATGAAAGCTCACATTCAGAAAATTGTGGTATCTATCATATGTAATTGTTATCTACTCTACAACATTGCATCACTTAGTTATTTCCAAGGATTTCACTATTCACACATTCTTCACCTATTTATCATCCGCCATGCTTTGTCAGATCTAAATTATGATCTTGAATCACACCAACACAATTGATGAATTATGGTGTTCGCTATTCTATTTATGGCAATGTATCACATGGTTGTGAATCTACTTGAGTATACAATTCGCTTATGCATTTATTACTGTCGAAACTGTCAGATCAACTGTATTATTTTAAGCCATAACAACCGAGCAGTTGATACGAAAATTTCAACTGTCAAGAGATTCTGATAATGCTGCGTGCTTGGCGTTTCAACTGTAAGAGAGGAGACGTAAGACGGTTCAACTGTCAGAGAGGAGACTCTGATAACTCTGCGGTTTGGCTTAGGGTCTGGACCTAATTTCGCCTTTATTATTGTCGAAGCTGTCAGATCAACTGTATTGTTCTGAGCCATAAAAACCGAACCGTTGATACCGACGTTTCAACTGTGAGAGCATCAGAGACTCTGATAACTCTGCGTGTTTGGCCTAGGGTCAGCACCTAATTTCTATCAAGCCACAAACGACTAACATAAATTGACAGTGATCGTCGCTGAATGTTGTTGTTTTTACTTGTCGTGTACACTGATATAAATATATACATTGTTTGTCGACAAAAAATATCGCATGGGAGAATATTCTTAAATTTTTTTAAATTCAGTCCCATTTTTCGTTAAATTTGAACTCTTTTTCTCAATTGCGACACAGAATATGCGGTCGGCCTCACAGAAGTTCTTGTATCAATAATAAATTCACAACAAACACCGCGATCTCATGATAAAATAGTGGAGCACTTTAAAAATAGTTGAATATATATTTATATATATATAGATAATATATTTTCACATCTTATCCTAACGTACGTTCATATAACATTTATCATTTAATAGTACTACTACCACCGATAAATTGTAATTTCCGATTCTTCAAAATGTTTGTATGGGTTTAGTAGTGGTTGACATAGTATAAATATGATCAATCAGGAAATCTTATTATAGAACCATATATATATATAAGATTAAGATATATGTTCGGTGTTTTTTTGTAGTGCATCGCTTTGAGACCATGTCAGCAAAAGCGTAATTTCTGTGGTGCTAATGTTTGATCCTTTTTTAATCAGCTGCTGCTCAGCTGATGATATTGCCCGGACTCGCATCATTTTATTACAGTCGTTGTACTGGTTTCCCTATTGACGTTCACGTTCACTACATTAAACTCGCGAAAAGGATTAAATACATTTTTTTCTTTAAATATGTAGTGCAAAATTTTCGCTATATGGAGCGGCTGACCAGGTGCAAACTAGCGTGCTGCAAGTGTCTGAGTAGATCATGGAACCAAATCTTTGTTTGACGTCATTCGGCGAGTCGTATCAACGTTTGTAGGAAAAAGAAACCTTCCAATATCATGCTTCTCTTATGGATTAACAATGCTACATAGACATCTCGAAATCTACTGTCACCTACAAACGGTTGGACTTATTTTAAAACCTTACCAATGATTCACATTATTTTGCATGATACAACATACTCTTTGGACTCAACATAACACAACATGCGTGACATACTCTTTGAAAGCTGTCATAGGCAGAGCTTCAAATTGCGTATGTGAGCACCGAAGTTATTGTCATGCTAATTGCACCAAAGTGTGATGGTTCCATACAATTTGTATCAATATTTGTACACCGTGTTATTCACTCTCATCTCATTTTCAAATGCTGCCGCAACAATTGCACCCAATGCCGATGCTGTAATGCCTGTTGCGCAATTAGTACATAGTGGCATACCAGTAACGCAATTGTTAGATAGCATCATTCCAGTTCACCATTTTCTAAAAAGCGTCATTTTGGCTGCAGTAATTGCTAGCATCTTCGCCGCTACACTACTGTGTAGATATTGTCATGCCAGTTTGTGGTTGTAAAATTTGTGGGTGATGACATGATGGTTTCTGCCATGAGGTAAACAAGTTGGGACATGACGTAAACAAGTTGGTACTCTGGGTAATTTAGCTTTCAGTTAAATACATTTTTTTTGCATATGTTATTTTGTTTTTGGTTGTCAAAATAACACATTTTGCATGATAAGTCATTTAGCGGTATACAATTTGGTTAATTCTGCTTGTAAATATACAGTTTCCATCAGAAGCGATCGATAGTTAGCTCGATGCTCGCTCGCTATAGAGCCGACAAACATTTCTGGTGCATATAATAGAATTGATGTATAACCAATTGTGGCAGTCAACAACGAAGTCTGATAAACACTCAGGATGAATATTCTAATGTTTGCCCACTAAAACACATTTTTTGCACCAACCAGTAGGAGCTACATTGTTTTTTACGTTTTATAGGCTTCAGTACATAAACCGAATTTTTGTTCCACAATTGAAAGTAAATTTAATAGTAATCACTTCAAACGGCATGTTCCCAGCGTTTTTCATGTACTCGACCATTAAAGCGATGCAGAAGGTTCCTACTATAATCTACTTGTTAGTGTTTTAGCTTACGAATGAACCATTGCAAGAAGTGTCCATGAATATTGTTAAAGTTAAAAGTATTTCTCATCTGAGGTCAGATCAGGTTTCCTTTGAGTTTTCTGATTAAAAACGAGTCGATTCAAATAGACTTGCTCATACATAAGTCGATTATAACCGGCTGTTCTGCAATTCGTTTTCCAAACCCAAACTGTTGCTAAAATAACGTTTCAAATGGTGAGTTGTGGAATATGTTTGACTGGTTGTTATTTCATTTGCGATATGAATAAAATTTGTTGTATTATGTTATTTTTATCAAATTTGTGAATAAACAGTTGCGAAGAAATAACATTCATTCAATGCACCAACATCTCGAGCTTAATTTTTTTGCGGTAATCTAATTTCAGCCAAACTCATTCCGGAATGGCTAAATTAAAACGACAATTATTACCTAACTATGATAATAAAAGCCGACAAATTGTAAGTCACGAAATTTCAGAAGTTATTAGCTTCGATATCCCATATTGAAATGGTCTTTCATATTAACCATCTTTAGTTTCTGCTGCATTACTAGCCTTAATTAATGCAAACATGATCGACTTGCTAGTATATGATTTGCAAAGCTGTGAATTCGGAGGTTTCAATAGAACAAATAGAATAATGGATATCAGGTTCCAAAACAGGTTTTGGATATTTTCGGAGACATTTGTGAATTGGTTTTGAAATATCTTCTTTACATCTTAGGTTTTAATGCGATGGGGGTCTTAGTGTAGGCATCACAGATAGGACTAATGGGACTAATATACTGGAAAACTGAAAATTTGACCGAACATTAATTTCGGGTTTTCTGACCAGCCGGTCTGCTACAGGAGTTGATGATGAAGCTGCATTTAAGGCCACTGGGACAGATTTTTACATGCATCATAAGAATAAGGTATGTTAGTAAAATGTCTTTTAAGCTGATTCTTTTTGCGTTCAAAAGTAACTTTTGTTTCTTTTAAGTATTTATACCTACATATCTGATTGTAAAACTAGATGCAACTTTGTTGTTTTACTACAGCTGCGCCTATGTTTCTTGTTTTCTCGCGCACGTAAAGGCTTAAATAGTTATTTTCGCACTGGGCGGAGGCTTATATCAAATATAAAATGTAAACAGGATTAAAACATGTAAAATCCAGTTGCGGCGAGATTATGATATTCAAGCATATCCCATCATTCAATCAGTATCGTTCTTTCCATAATAATGTTCAATATTAGAATGCATATAACTAGGAACTCGAAATGGTTAGCACAAATGACATTTGACCAATCTAACATTTAAGTTAGTAACCTAAATGCATGCTGTGCCCTTCTCGATATTCTAAATCATAGCTTAATACCTTATCTAAGCCTCAAACTAAGCCTAAGTTTAAGTCAGGAGCCTGAATCGAACTTTCCGCTATAAGCTATTTCTTTCTCTATTCCTATGTAACATACCGCCACTAAAAGCGTCATGGTATGATTTTTAATTCCTCAGTACAGTTTCTATCTTGCCTGTATCCGCACTAAACTTTGCGCAATATTATTAACACATGATGCATTTTTAGAACGTGTGATTCTATATTATTTTAATGTGAATATTAAATTCATTACATAGCATATCATTATGAGCCTTATAACTCATTACCTATACTAATTTATTACGTATTTCTTTTTGACCAATTTAACAAAATATGTGTGACGTCAAACATCAAATACAGTTAAACTAAAAGCATGCTCGATATTTGTTGTACAAACTACACATTATGTATGTGAAGAAAGAAGCAAAAAAAGAATTGTGAAGAACTAATTGTGCGTTAAATTCCGGCCTAGTTCTTCGTTGAGCACAAAAAAATCGGCATGTGATAAAAATTCCTCATTTATCAATCGATAACTCAAGTTTAACCTTACAATAATGATTAATACAACGAACAGCACAAAAAATTGTCTAAATGCTGTTTAGTAATTAATCAATATTTAAGCATTCATTCGTTTATTTATTCACCCAGATATTTGTCTGCTGTTGCAGGACAGACGCAGTTTGTTGACGCCCCAAACATGGTTTTCGTAATTGCAACTGCATTCCCGCTTCAAACTACAACGCCCCATCACTACGCGATGAAATATTTTATTATTATCGGATTAATACTACCCAGTTGGCAAAGTACATCAAGGATCCAAAACAGTAAACGTAAGCTACATGTTCAAATGTTTGATTGAAACAAGGCAAACGAAGTGAGCAGAGTTTCCAATAGGAAAAATTATGAAACAATTTTTGTCTGTCGGAGTAACAAATAATTTATCTTCAGGTGGATAGATATCAACAAAATTTTCTGTTCGGTGAGAAAAGGGAAGACGCCGGGCGACATAGTAGAGAAGCGTAAGGCTCCGATTCTATCTTCTGAGTCAAATCCGTCAAAATCTGTTTTATAAAGGGTTCTTTGTATAATGTGGTTATACGATTAACACTATATCGCGAGTAATATTTCCCTACACAGGCGCAACATGAAAAAAGACCATTATTCAGAATCGAATCAACTATATGTACAACTTTGCTCAACGTCACTTTTTTTTAAACTGATACAACTCTAACGATGCTTAGCCAGACATAGAAGTTTCTCTTCTTCATATTATTGCGTATTTTACCTTACAAGAAAGAGCGTCTCTTAAGTCATAAAACGTGTTAAATACGATGGTTTTGTGATGTTGAGTCCACAATCGTCATATTATACTTCATGGGTTTCTATGATTTTACATTCGCCCAACCTGAGTATAGCCTGTAGTAAGTTGTTTGATTATGTAATTACTTTCAGCACGTTTAGACTTGTTTATATAGAATATCTGGTATGCTGACTACGGTGGTTGTCTTTTATAATGATCAGTATGGCTAAAGGATCCCTTTCTCAGCGGTTCAAATGTTTAGACTCGAGCAATCGCAATTTATGAATATAGCTTTTCTCCTGTTGCTTGGTATAGCACGTATTGCTTTCATGACGTTTAAAATCGTTCACATAGATTTTTCAGTACGTTGAATGTTATAGTGCTGCGGTTTCCGCACAATGATCGCTCCGTTTCACCCTTGCTTGCAGACAGAAAAAACTAAATACATTAAAAATCAGAGAAAATAAATGTAGCCTCCTGAATTTTTTGCATGCTGCAATTATTTTGAGATTAATTAAAACACTGATTTTCCATACATTTTGTGTCTAAATTTGAAAGTAAATGAAAATGCCTAACTCATGCTACTAGCTCGTACCCCGCTGTCAAAAAATTTTTCATGCCCACGTAAGTCTGTAAATTTTAAACCTATATTATTGGCTTAGGTTTTTGCACTACGAAACTAATTTATTGGAATTGGCCTTAAATATTTAATTCTTTTTGCCCACTGGAAAAACTAAACGATGGAGATTGTGCTTCATTTTCGTATCCTTTATTCCTACAGTCCAAATAGCTACCCAAGATGGAAGCTTATTTGCATTTTGGGTAGTTAATGAAATAGCGAAATTGATCAAACATACGTATTCGTACGACAGCTCTGAGGCAATAAACAACGCAGCTAGGGCACCAACAAAAACAAAACCATACATACAACACTCACTGAGCGGAGTCATTAAGTTTTTTGAACAGTGCCTGAAACAGAGAACGACATGGCACATTTCAACACCTTGCAATAAAAAGCCGCAATGCTATAAGGCACATTGCCCGCGGTCTTTCTGACAGCGACCACTAAATTGAAAGACCCTCTCTTTCAAACAGTGTTTAACAAAGGAACCACTTAGTTACTTTAGCAGGAGTAGTATACGCAACAAGACAGTTTCCTGGACATCGTCCAGTAAATGGAAAAATTGTGTTCATTAGATTATACTTTCCATCTCCCTAACGCAAAAGATGTTCTATAATCGATTTTCAGTTAACAACATTAATTAAATCAATTAATCTTAGATAATTTTAAAGTTACCCTGGAATATTATTGTATATTGTTGATTGCACCAAGTGCAAGGCACAGATGTGTATTAACTCAGATTGTGTTTAAGAATTCGTTCGGTCAGTGAGTAAATTTAGTGTATGCAAAACGCGCTAAGCTAGTCTAAAAAGCCATAGAATCGTTTCACAGAAATGTGCTTCATAGTTAGTATTTAAAATCTTATACAGGTTACAGATACTTGCCTATATCCCTACCATTTATCATGCGGGTACCGTTATGCATGGTATACCATTACGCAAGATATACCAATAATTATGCATGGTATGCCATTACTCATGCTGGTACCCGCTGCAATTAATACAAGTTACGGGTTCTAGGTTCTAAGTTAGCTGGTTCCCATATCATTAATCATGCGGATATTATTATTCATGCATGGTATACCATTAATCATGCTGCTACCCGCTGCAAGTAATACAAGTTACGGGTACCCCCTGGTTCCCACGTCATTAATCATGCGGATATTATCATTCATGCATGGTATACCATTAATCATGCTGGTACCCGTTGCAATTAATACAAGTTACGGGTACCCGCTTGTTCCCATATTATTAATCATGCGGATATTATCATTCATGCATGGTATACCATTAATCATGCTGGTACCCGCTGCAATTAATCCAAGTTACGGGTACCCGCTGGTTCCCATATCATTAATCATGCGGATATTATCATTCATGCATGGTATATCATTAATCATGCTGGTACCCGTTGCAATTAATACAAGTTACAGGTACCCCCTGGTTCCCATATCATTAATCATGCGGATATTATCATTCATGCATGGTATACCATTAATCATGCTGCTACCCGCTGCAAGTAATACAAGTTACGGGTACCCCCTGGTTCCCATATCATTAATCATGCGGATATTATCATTCATGCATGGTATACCATTAATCATGCTGGTACCCGTTGCAATTAATACAAGTTACGGGTACCCGCTTGTTCCCATATTATTAATCATGCGGATATTATCATTCATGCATGGTATACCATTAATCATGCTGGTACCCGCTGCAATTAATCCAAGTTACGGGTACCCGCTGGTTCCCATATCATTAATCATGCGGATATTATCATTCATGCATGGTATACCATTAATCATGCTGGTACCCGCTGCAATTAATACAAGTTACGGGTACCCGCTGATTCCCATATCATTAATCATGCCGGTACTATTATTCATACATGGTATGGTATACCGTTAATCATGCTGGTACCCGCTGCAATTATACGGGTTGTCGGTACCAGCTGGTTTCCCTACCATTAATCATTCGGGAACCATTATTCATGCAAGGTATACCATTAATCATGCTGGTACCCGCTGCAATAAATACGGGTTTCTTGTGCCAGCTGGTACCCCTATCTTAGAGTTCAACATTTGAGTCGTACTCTCTTTTATCTTATACACGTAATTGACTTCCATTATGCTCTCGTTCCAGGTAAAGGCGGACTTGAGATCCGTGTTTTTACTCAAATTTCTTAATAAAAACTCGACTATTAATCAATTTCTGTTGCTCATTATTTTAAAATGTTCGTGCGTTTGTTGAGATGACGTTTATTTTATGCAGCTCTTAGTCGAACAATGTATCTGGAACATTGTATCAACAACAACATAGCTTCTGGAGCGCGCTATAAATCAGAGTACC
Organism: Trileptium ribeirensis; assembly: GCA_030248225.1. Classification (NCBI taxonomy): domain Eukaryota; kingdom Metazoa; phylum Nematoda; class Enoplea; order Enoplida; family Thoracostomopsidae; genus Trileptium; species Trileptium ribeirensis. Next base: position 14,980 of record JASANE010007880.1, read on the forward strand.
AAATTTTTCGGAAAATTTCCCAGAATCTCTGCAAAACTATATTCAGTCATAAATATTCGGTACTATAGCACGTTATATTTGGTACACTAGTCCCAAATATTAAAACTAACTACTATTCTTTTGCATAGATTCTGGGAAATTGTTCTTAATAATTTGGTATTCTGATTCACTGCGCGATAGCGGCCTTAAAAATAGGATTCAGTGATCAACCTCCGTAGCAGTTGATAGAATTTCGGCGAATAGTCTTTATGATATTGTCGACAAGTTTATATATAATAATAACACTATACTAAAATTAAATTCAACGAATATATCGACATAGGGCATAAGCTGTATTTTAGCTTTTTTCCAAGAAATATAATTCCATTTTTTTTCTAAACGGGCCAAAATTGGGAAAAATCACTGTCAGATTACAAAGCCTGAAATATTAAGAGTTAAATAATACTCGTGAATTCCCGAAAAGCTATCGATTGTTATGATTGAATTATACATAATGATCACTGATACAATTATGCACATTACCTGCACGCCATGGCTCCACTATTTTATTCAGATCCATTTTGTAATGCAAACTTGCAATGATCTAAGCTGTGAAAAATAACATATACGGGGTCGCTTCTGCAATGCGAACTTACTAAGACTCGTATTCCCGAACAAGATGTTGCTAAAAGAATTGATTAGATTTTGAAAAAAAATATTGTCGAAGTTACAAATATCTTTCTTTTATCGGAGTTCTTTTTGCACTAAGTATGTAAATACATTTAATTCAACAGTAGCAGTGCGTAAGATTTGATATCTTGATAGTATACACAAAGACTAGAAATACATGGCTAGGTTATGTTAGATCGGGTGAAATTATTCCTATATTTTGCAAGCAATATGACATGTGAAATTTTCATAAAATTCACAATACGCAAATAATGCACACACTAATTAACGTAAAACTAAAAAAGTAACATAAATGTGTCACGCATGGAAAAACGAGGAGAAAACGGGACAGCAAAAAGTCCATCTACCAGCAACATAGACCCGTCTTTCAAATTTTGAATGAAAGACACACTATAAAAGGCTTTGAAATAGTGGAAACTGCCGTTAACAGGACCAAGGTAACCCTAAGGAGGCAAAGTGTAATGCATGACATGCCGTTCTTGATATACAAAGCCTAAGCTTTAGCCTCAGCCTAACCTTAGGTGCTTATATGAGTCATACACTAAGCCTAAGCCAAAGTTGAGGGCGGCCGCCCCTCGAACACCCGCTCTAAGCTGTTCTTTTTTTCTAGCGATAGTTTTTTCTTTCTGTTCTTTTAGTCTAAGCACTCAGGGTTACATGAGCCGTTAACAGTATGCACCATGTGTATAATAATCCTGTAACTTTTATACACTGCTGTTATTGAGTATTAAAAATGAATTTTTAACCAAAAATATATTATGCACACCGATATTAAGTAATTTAGGTTATGCCGATGATAATAGTTGTGTAACCTAACCGGTCACAAATTAAGCTTCCAAGTACTCCCGCCAACACCGTGTGTTGTTTCAATGTGTTCTAATCCCCAAGAACCTTGGCTACGTCTGATATATACGAGTTTACGTTAGAGTTTGTCAATCTTACAGCATTTAACCGGTGGAAAGCACTATTCTGCAGCATAAATACATCATCTACACAGACGTAAACGTTACCTTTGTTATACATTCGTAATGATAAATGTCGGCGTGCGCCACCAAAACGCCTATTTAAAAAATGAAGCCTGACCTGGGCACGCATTAAAACAGAAAACGACCGAAGGCTGCTACAGCTGAGGTCGATTTTTATGCTATTTGTAAATTACTTAGGCGGACAAAATCCTTTTCAATATTCGAAAGCCTAATCTAGACATGCACTAAAAACAGAAAACGACCGAAGGCTGCTACAGCTGAGGTCGATTTTTATGCTATTTGTAAATTACTTAGGCGGACAAAATGCTTTTCAATATTCGAAAGCTTAATCTAGACACGCACTAAAAACAGAAAACGACCGAAGGCTGCTACAGCTGAGGTCGATTTTTATGCTATTTGTAAATTACTTAGGCGGACAAAATGCTTTTCAATATTCGAAAGCCTAATCTAGACACGCACTAAAAACAGAAAACGACCGAAGGCTGCTACAGCTGAGGTCGATTTTTATGCTATTTGTAAATTACTTAGGCGGACAAAATCCTTTTCAATATTCGAAAGCCTAATCTAGACACGCACTAAAAACAGAAAACTACCGAAGGCTGCTACAGCTGAGGTCGATTTTTATGCTATTTGTAAATTACTTAGGCGGACATAATCCTTTTCAATATTCGAAAGCCTAATCTAGACACGCACTAAAAACAGAAAACGACCGAAGGCTGCTACAGCTGAGGTCGATTTTTATGCTATTTGTAAATTACTTAGGCGGACAAAATCCTTTTCAATATTCGAAAGCCTAATCTAGACACGCACTAAAAACAGAAAACGACCGAAGGCTGCTACAGCTGAGGTCGATTTTTATGCTATTTGTAAATTACTTAGGCGGACAAAATGCTTTTCGATATTCGAAAGCCTAATCTAGACACGCACTAAAAACAGAAAACGACCGAAGGCTGCTACAGCTGAGGTCGATTTTTATGCTATTTGTAAATTACTTAGGCGGACGAAATGCTTTTCAATATTCGAAAGCCTAATCTAGAAAAGCACTAAAAACAGAAAACGACCGAAGGCTGCTACAGCTGAGGTCGATTTTTATGCTATTTGTAAATTACTTAGGCGGACAAAATGCTTTTCAATATTCGAAAGCCTAATCTAGACACGCACTAAAAACAGAAAACGACCGAAGGCTGCTACAGCAAAGGTCGATTTTTATGCTATTTGTAAACTGCTAATGTGCACTAAATCTTTTTCAATATTGGAACACAGCTAATCATTTTTACAGTCTAATAAGTTTGACGTCACTCGCAACGGTCAACCTTTTAGCATGATGAATTGATGAATGTGAAATAGCACTAAAGCAACTACTAAGTTCAATCTCAAATTAGTCGTTCCAAAATTTCATAATCATAAATGATAACGCGAATAATGTCACTCATCAAGATACTTTAAATTTAGAACTATCATAGCATGTGTATATGAAACTGGGATTCATTTCAAGAACCATTTTCGTGAATCAATCTAGGCTGAACAGGCTCAATTAACATTTTCGTGTAGTGAGGCAGTTGTGGCAGCGTATATTGCGTGGAGAGTTAATTGTCGAGTTTGTCGGGCGGCGTGAGTTAAGTAAGCTGATGTTTGTTCGCGTCGAACGGTTCCTTAAAGAAGCGGACAACAGCTCTTAAATGTGTAGCAGCTAGCGTACAAGACTTGCATTCGACGGATCTAGATTCCAGTAAAAGCCTGAGCAAAAGTTTGTTCAAGATTGTACAAGCTATACTTTGGTTTAAGAAGATAATGGTTAAAGCAATATTTGAAATTATATGAGAATATCGTACTAATCGAGAAACACTCGACTCGACTTTGGCGTAACTTGCGTTGAGTCCCTACCGCCCCCTTGAATATCCTAACTATGGTTAATAGCTGGGTTAAACCAGTTTCTATATGAATAAACATGTGATGTTTTAAGATAGTGGTCACAAAGGCTTGTCAAGATTTTATTGATTTTCTGGTAGTAGCGTGGCCATAACCCTGTCAAATGTTAGCATTTTCGAGATGCATGTAGACCTTTTGAATTTTTAGCTAACTCAAATTGACTTTTTTGGGCAGGTTTAACGCTGCGAAACATAACATATTTCTAACAGAGGGGACATTTAACCTTGTCCCCTATTGGCTAAACCCTTGTTAGTGTTCAAAATATATCTACGCTATCCAGCCAAATCGAGCTTTTTTGAGAACAAGGCTCGGCTCGTTAATAAAAGCTTTGACTCTCGAAGCTCGTCTCGGCCCGTTCCTGTTTTTGAATGTAAGCTCGAAGAATGTAAGCTCGAAGCTCGAATTGGTTCGGCTCGATCGGTTATATTGTTTGATTGTCACCTCTTGCCTATACTTTATGCTTAGCCTATAGCGTGTCTTTAACCTTTTAGTCTAAACATTAGGACATACTAGCATAAAACATAAAAATTGGACATACTAACCGGTATAAATTTTTGCCAGTGTAACCAGAAATTATTCACGTTATCACAGAATTTTAGTAATTTAGAATACTATCCAAATGAACTTTTTGACTATGTGAATTGCACCGTTTACTCGGGCTCAAGTACTATTGAAGTAGTTTAATATAGTTCTGGTTGCGATGCTTTCAAAACAACGGCACTTTTTAGACACCCTTTTGAAAATTATACACCACATATCTGTTTCCAGGTAACGGGTCGAATCAAAATTATGAGAAACCACCACACATTTGATATCTGATTATTTTTGACTGCTGTATTATTTCTTATGTGAACACAATGTCTTTCGCAGTGCAACCGTTTTTAATCAACTCACAATATGACAACACATCTAAATAGAATGAACAACGTATTTTCGTTTTACGCGCGTTGTACTGCATACGGTAAACTAGGTGTAACACAAAGCTTATGCGAACCTAAATTGGTGTGACTGAAAAGTGCTACACTCTTTGACTTCCGCAGGAAAACAAACAAACACGTTGCTGTGTGTAAAATAATTAGAAATAGAGACATGTGCATAAGTCAAAAGTAACACCAACCTCCCTGTGAATAGCTTAAAATTCACGTTGTGCTCGTGTAAACTTAACCTGTGCCGTTCGACCATCCCACTTTGTAATAAAAGATAGCGAATCGCAAACCGTTGTTTCCGAAACAAATGTGGAAATTTCATTGGTTTTTCGATAGCAAAAAATTGGCAAAATCAAAAGCAAGTACCAAAAATTACATTTAGTGTTGGAACAGAATTTTGATCTTTTTGAATATGAAATGAAAAAGGTTATATAACGCCTATCAGCTTATTATTTGTGTTTGTCTCTGTTCGCGAGCAAATTTAACGTAATACTGACGTCACAAATTAATCGGTCCTGTGGTTTGGCTCACAGTGTTCGCGAACAAAGGCAAGCCTAATCCAAATGCGACAGATTTCGTGCGCAAAGAATTCGGTAATTTTCGACGAACTTTTACGAACACAAATTTGACAATTCCTGTCGCAGATCTATATTATGTTCACAAACAATTTTGCGTCGCTTTACAGTTCACAAAAAACGTTCGGTAACAGATTTTTAATCAAAAAAGCAAATGTGGATTGTTGATGAGCGTCAATTAAGTTTACTGTCGCAAGACCATAGGTGCTTAGCATTGAGTTTACCCACAGTTTAATGTCAATAACACTAGTTACGAGCAACGAAACCGTATCTATCTTGCACTGACAATAATGAAATTTCCCGCTCTGTGAACACTATTCTGGGAAACACGCATTACGCTAAATTGTATTTATTAATATAATGTAAAATACGTCAATCAAATTTCCAAAAGACGTTTGTAGGGGCAGAAATGCATTCACAAGGCTATAGAGGGATAACTGGTAAAGTCATTTAATCTTTCGTAAGCTTTAAATAATAACCTTAGAATTGGAAATATGTTTCGGTGCCGACTCGTGGCGCAAACTAAATATCCATCTATATAAGGATTTTGAACTAGGCGCATCTATGGTGCCAAATATACATGCATACAGAATAAGTACAAAAATGCACAAATCATTGTCTTATCATTACGCTTGAGCTGTAGCACACAAAACATTACCTTAGAATTACATTATTGCCATTGCCACACACAGAGATCAAGCCAATAAACATAGATAAATTTTACACATATCCGTTTGCTTGCAAAATTATGTCTAATTCAAGGCTCACGTGGTCACACCATATGCTCTAAAGTGCAGCCTTTTATGCTACAATTTTGAATTTCTAGGCTGTATAATTATTTACAGTTTATTGTATTTTCAGATAACAGTCCCATCAACCCATGTAAACGGCAATCATTTCGGCCCAATTGTGGCTTTAGCAAAGCAAGCGAAACAGATAACGCGTTTGAACGATCGCAGTTTGTTCTACGTTACTACCTTCGTGGCTCCGAATGCATTTCATATCCATTTGGACACTGTATAGGCGACCGAATTCAATCAACTTTGTTTCGATATAAAAGCGAGTGTGAAGAACATTGTGCTAATAGTAGAACAACATTGGAGGACACCGTTTTCAAGACTTCTCAACAACGTAGTACTACAAACGACAGCGCTGTATATTTTGGGCCACAGACATTAAGCGTCAGAACACGTAGTGCAAATTCGAATAAAAAAGGAAATACACTAGACTCAAACGAGTTGCCGCTTCATATTCATAATTCATCGCGTAAACGTAAACTGCAATCACAAACGTCTCGTGAATCGAGCAGAATACGTTCCAGTAAGCCTGATGAAACAAGAAACAATTTATCGAGAATACATGGCGAAACAACCAAAAGAACCAGTAAGTTAAGAACTCTTCATTGCTATGATTAGAACATAAAGATATATAAATTTTACTGATTTAATGTAATGCATCCGGATCAAAACAAGTATAGGCAACCAAGAGGTGCAAATCGGATGCTCCAAAATTCTACTCTATTAAACTACGAATAGTCGAGTGCACAACGTCAAGTTAAGTGAAACATTTGTTTTGTCATTGCAAAACACCTACAAACTAAAGTCCTACGCTATAACCATTCGGTCTGGTATACGGTAACATCTGGTCAGACCTGTTATAATTGTATATCCTGTGCATCGAACAATTTAAGATTGACGAAGTCTGCTGAAAAATGACTTATTAATAAAATCTCTAAAATTTATTTAAAGCACGGGAGAACAATTTGTTTGTTGATATACTGATAGTTAGTAACATAGCTTATATAGTTAAAGCCTTGCGTACGTATCTTAGAGATCACGGTAGCAGTGGCGTAGATTTCTTCCTGAAGTTTTGGGGCAGATTCGGAAATCTGGAGGGATGCGAGATGGTGGGGGAATATTTAAGCTGGGGTTCTGTCCATAGGGCACTTATACCAAGGCGTTTTGGTCCCAGATAGCCAGATATTTGGGGGATGCACCCCCACCCTCCTCCATAGCATGTACGCCTACGTGCAGCCAAGGGCTGATCTAGGGGGTCTGGGGGTCTGCAGACCCCTACCGGGAGTCGTCAGAACAAGAAAATTTTGGCATCAAAATTATAACAAAATAAAATTTTAGAGCTTTCGACGAGAAGTAGTTCTCTGCAACCTTTAAGACGCAAGAATTATCCGTCAAGACGCAAGAACTTTGCAATCTTCCCATATTTCCTATAAATCCAATATTATTGCATTACCTCCTATGCACTAATATATTTTGGCCCTAACCCCTATATTTCCTATGTTTTTCAGATTCCAAAATTTTGCCAGGTGTGGCCAACAGTGTATGATACAGTTTTGAACAAGAACTTTTCTTCAAAGGTGTATCATACACACTTGTCTTTACGGCGCGTGTGCGGTAAAAGTGGCGGATAGCGAAGTTAAGCACGAAAAGCGATTCTGCCCTCCGTAAAGAACAGATTGAGAAAGTGACCCCGAAGTCGTACATGAGGTCCTATTGTTTTATTTTTTATTTTTACCGCTTTGCAGAGCAACCCATTTAACGAGCCAATCAGAAGTGTTCATAGTGTAGTTGTGCCTTAAGTTAAAGAGCAATCATTGTCGTTTAGCAGCCTATAAAATGGCTGTTATGCTGACTATTTGTCCATGCACTGCATAGTTCACCGACATGTATTAAGAGCTTTCCAACTCTTACAGGTTTTCAAACATCAAATCGCTCTCGCAAATTTTCTACACATTGCCTGTAACAATGTGCACTGCGGAGCGTGTAATATTTTAAGTATACAGTAGTCATAAGCGCTACAGACCCCCCAACGAGAATTTTCTATATCCGCCCCTGCGTGCACCAAACTATGTTACAAGTTTGTTGTAGCATAGACATAAGTTGTTTCAAAGATTTGTACGTAGAGTAATCGTTCAAGGTCGTACTGCGGCACTCGTTTGAACTCAACGCAACCGCGCGTTCAAATATTTAAACGAATAACTTACTGCGAACTGTAACTCCCATGCTAGAAGTTTACATCAAATGTAAAATTAATAAAATCAAGAGTGCATTTGGGAAGAGTATGACACTTCCCTGCACTCACATATAAACCCGTCCTTGATGATATGGGCGCTTTCGCCCTGACCCCCCGTTTCTGGGAAGAGGTAGCTCGCCCACCCCCCAGTTTTTTTTGGGGGGAAGAGAGGGTAAGTCGGACCCTTCAATTTCTGGGGGGTCGGGTTATAAGCAGCTGCTGTTTCAACCGACCCCCTCAGAAATTGGGGGTCCGACCTAACCCCCAGAAACTGGAGGGGTCCGAGCTACCCCCTCCCCAGAAACTGCGGAGAATCAGTGCATTTCGACCCCCAGAAACCGGGGGAGGTCAGGCCGAAAACGCCCGTATCATCAAACATGGGATTATATGTGAGTGTTGGGAAGTGTCATACTCTTGCCTAATGCACTCTTGATAACATTAATTATATTTGTACATTGACTGTTTAAATTAAGTCATTATAATTGGGAACGATACTGTAAACCAAGGAATTCTATTCCGGACTGAAATCATAGAGCTGAGCTACAATTACTTAAAAGTGATTGCATTTTGTTTTGTTATACATTTCTGCATCCAAATAACAAATACACGATAATCCACACGACAACATACTGTGTTTCAAAGCAAATCAGCTTCCTTTATCTTTAATGCTTGATGCTAACAGAAATGGCAGGTTGACAGCAGAGCTATAGTCATTATATTTTAAGAGCACTGGTGTCTTAGTTCTGTCGGCTTAGTAGGTAGACGCGAGGCGAGGTGTTGCAGAGTACGGTAATATTTGTGAATGGGGATGTTGCTCATTTTCTAAAATTTTTCCATACTTCCCATAATAATTTGAATGTTGAGTTTTTTAAATTGTTGAAATAAATGCTGAAATTTTTAAATTTGGGGCGGGGCGATGGGGGAGGATGGGCGCGGAGCGTAATAGAGCAAACATTGAAGAGGGTGTAATATCACGCTCTAGGGAGGCCTATGACTAAGACGTAACCAAAGTCCCTAAATTTTAGGTTATATTCTATCAAAACATGCATATAATGTTTTAAGGCATAGAAGTATCTCCTGATGTTTGTTCCTCATAACGTCTTTCCCGAGCCTTTGATATAAAAACATAAATATCTCTGCATTTTCAGCGATGGTACTTATTTCGTGCACTACACTATCGCTATGAACGCTACATATTATGCAAACTGTACAGTTAATGTTTTCACAATCGTTGCCGACTCTATCATTTGCGAAATAACTTTATATTTCAGAATGTGAAAACGAAAGATATAGATCTCAAATAGCTGGCCACAGATCAATGGTGAATGGTGCTTTGTTCATACCAACATGCTCTTCCGACGGTAATTATAGCCCTCTACAATGCCAAACAAGCACTGGATTATGTTGGTGTGTCACGCCTGATGGAACTGAAATTCCGAAATCAAAGCATCAGGCGGGTGAGAAGTTACGAACGTGCACCACCGACGACAGTAAGCATTCTAATCGTTTCTTAAGTTGGAAATGAATAAATTTCATTATTACCAAGTCTACCCTTTTCTCGTAAGACTAACGCTATGCTAAGAAGTTCCTGTTTCATGACAATCCTCAGAAATCAAAATATATATCAAGCGAGTGATGCATGAGTAAACTTAAGCTGCGCCGCTTACCATCCTGTTTTGTCAAAAGCAAAATGCCCTTATGTTGTTCACTGAACAAAAATTTCATTTTTATATAAAAGAACAGAAATTCGTCCGTTTCATATTTCAAACATTATAATTTGAAAATGTTCACGAACACATCGGTGTTAAAGTACAGGGGCCGAATTGCATTCGCTAATGGCGTAATGGAATAGAAAAAAGACGAATTTGGTTACGGCTATTGAAATCCTAGTTTAGTTCTCAAAGAACGTTTTGTACATGGTGTTGCAATAGGATGGTTCGCGCCGCAAGTTTTTCTTGCATGAGAAGTTACGAACGTGCACCAACGACGACAGTAAGCATTCTAATCGTTCCTTAAGTTAGAAATGAATAAATTTCATTATTACCAAGAACTCACATGTTAGCCCGTGTTTGATTATACGGGCGTTTTCGGCCTGACCCGGTGCTTTGGGGGTCGAGATGCCACGGCCCCGACCTCCCCCGGTTTCTGGGTGGTAGCTCGGACCCCCTCCCCAGTTTTTTTTGGGGGGGGGGGGTGGGGGCAGGTCGGACTCCGCAATTTCTGGGGGGGTCGTTTATAGGCAGCTGCTTATAAACCGACCCCCCAGAAACTTAAGGGGTCTGACCTACCCCCCCCCAAAAAAAAATCAGGGGGGAGGTGCGAGCTACCCTTCCAGAAACTGGAAGGATCGGAGCATCTCCACGCTTCCCAGAAACTGGGGGTCAGGCGAAAAACGCCCGTATCATCAAACACGGATTAACATGTGAGTGCAGGAAAGTGTCATACTCTTTCCTAATGCACTCTTGTTATTACTAAGTCTACCCCTTTCTCGTAAAGCTAAGACTATGTCAAGACGTTTCCGCTTCATGAGAATCCTTATAAATCAAAGCCTCGAGCGAGTGAAAAGTTACGAACGTGCAACAACGACGACAGTAAGCATTCTAATTGTTTTTTAAGTTAGAAATGAATAAATTTCATTATTACTAAGTCTACACTTTCTAGTAAGATCAAGCCCTATGTCAAGAAGATTCCGCTTCACGAGAATCCTTACTAAATTTCTCTATAATTTTCTTGCGACGTAAGGTATTACGGCTATCAACAAGACTTATTAGATTTATGAAAACGTATGATGAGTAATGTTGGCTATTAAATTTGATCATTCGTAATCTTTAAAACTTTGTAGAATGCGAAGCTGATGTTGAGTTAAAAAATCATGGGCGAACCTAGAAAAAAACGACTGAACTAACCATCTCTATAGCAAACTGCAGACGTCAAATCGTTCATCAGCTGTGCAAAACATCGTTATTTGCAATAAATACGTTACAATAGGCAACAGCATAAATCCACGTCAGCGTATAAGGATTTTAAGAATCCACTGCTATCACAATGCATGCCAAACTGACTAACTAAAGCACATTTTATGGTTTTCAAATTTTTTTCATAGCGTTAGTATCATTTTGAATTATCTCGATTATGTAGAGATTCTTTTTGCCTCAGTAGCCTTATTACGATATTGTTAGGCGATTTCGTTCAGTAGTAAATGAGCAGCGATAGTTTCTGACTGATAGCGATTGTGATTAGTATTCGGCGAAGACGTGACTCTATAAACTCGCGTAAAATAAAAATATAAAGTCATCCTAGATATCGTGATATTACAGCCCACAACACAATTGTTTCAATTTTTTTGTGAAATACTCTGGGCTAAGACCTTTAATGAACAATAGAATTTGTCGTTCTTAACACAAATGAACATGCACATAGTTACGTTCATTATATATTTTAGATTCGTCTTTAGAAATGTTCGGAGTTGCAGTTCCAATTTCACTACGAAGCAAACCGAATTCACCGAAGGGCAAGTTGATTTTGTAGGAATTTTATACCTTAGCTGTTAGCAAAATTAATAATATCGCTTATTCCAAATAGCGCATGCGATAAACATTAACGGTCAGAGCCCTGCTAAACCATGTTCCCCCTGAAATACCGTACTCCTATCTAATATTCTGTTTACCCCTCCTTTCCACACCGTCGTCCGCGCGCCAAAGATCAAGATCCTTGAAAAATTTCAGAAATTATAAGCAGCATTACAAACTTATAAAAGGGAAACAGGGAAAATTATGAGAAAACGTTGAAGACAATGTAGAAAAATATTGGTTACCGTCCTGCCGCACACTTCGTTGCGCATCCCGTTGCCATAACCATTGGTCTTTCCTTCATAAGCCGATGGTGCTTGGACTTTTATAACTTGGAATAGTCCTTATGACTTGAATCGAATATTTGAGAATATTCGAATATACGGTTTGATTTGTGGTTTTGATCAAGATCTTACTTTGACTTATCATTATGAATTGGAAAAAGTGTTGAACGAAAATGCCGTAAGCTATCCTCGTTTCAAAATGCAGCGATACATGATAATATTCTCTGTTGAAGCCATAACCTTTATATAATTACAAGAAAAACCTCACAGCAGTACTACACCAAACTACACCGGTATTGCGTCATAAGTTATTGTCTTCGATTGCTTCAACAGAACCATGCAAAGGAATAGATCTGAATACATTTAATTCAATGCTGAAATTGTCAACACATAGCTTGGTTGAAAGCCATTGGTTTTCCGTAAGTGTCTCGTACAACCTATGATTTAAAACCTGCCTCGATACCGATGATACAATGAAATCCAAGCTTATTATAGTCTGGTGAAACGGTGAAACATTGAAACAGACTCAGGGCTTGGCAATATTTTTTTATATTCCACCCGATATACATTTTTAAAATAACTAAATTCTATTTTGTCCTGCGAAACATATCGCATACTCGAACTTTGCTCTTTTAGAATATACATTATTCAGATATCCGATCTTACCTACAAAAAATAAGAGCTAAAATAATCTTATCCCAAATATGCCCATATACATTTCTAAAATAACTAAATTCTATTTTGTTCTGTGAAACATATCGCATACTCGAACTTTGGTCTTTTAGAATATATTATTCAGATATCCGATCTTACCTACAAAAAATAAGAGCTAAAATAATCTTATCCCAAATATGCCCATATACATTTCTAAAATAACTAAATTCTATTTTGTTCTGCGAAACATATCGCATACTCGAACTTTGCTCTTTTAGAATATACATTATTCAGATATCCGATCTTACCTACAAAAAATAAGAGCTAAAATAATCTTATCCCAAATATGCCCATATACATTTCTAAAATAACTAAATTCTATTTTGTTCTGTGAAACATATCGCATACTCGAACTTTGGTCTTTTAGAATATATTATTCAGATAACCGATCTTACCTACAAAAAATAAGAGCTAAAATAATCTTATCCCAAATATGCACTCTTTATTTGAAAATTCGTTTAGTCAGTCATGTTCCGTAGCAATACGTATTATGTACGTGTACTTCGTTCAGTTACGTATTGCTGTACTTTGGTCAAGTTGCATGCTTCTTTATGAACTGCGATTGGCTTTCTTTTTGTTGTTGAAGTTCAATTGAATCATTTTTCGGGTTTCTTTTTCCCGTTCTTCCATCGTTGTGAATACTTCGTCGATGCTCGTTTATTCTTGAAACGTTTGGGTGTACGCTTCTTATAAGTTTCTTCCATTTTGTTGTTCTCTTGGCTTTCTGGTTCGATTGTGCTCGGGTTTGCTTCTTGAGTTTTTGGTTCTTGCAGTGTACTCGGATTTGTCGTCGTCGGTTTTCCGTTTTCGATGTTCTTTTCTTCCATCGTCGATTCTTTCGAGATTGCTGCGCTAAGTGACGTTCTCTGAAGTGGCATTTAGCATTTTAAAATTTAAACAGGCTTGCGTAAAACGTCCTGGTGATGTGGCCTAATAATTCCTAATACGATATAAATAATTCTTATTTTGGCTTCTGCCTTATTTAGCGCTAAAGGCAGCTGATTTTTGGGTTTTCGAGAAATTTTGACCACTTTTATTTTATTTACAAATTGTCTCACTTTTACACAAAATCGTGGTCAGCATGTTATTTTGTGTTGTTTTATTAGGGGTAAGTGTTGGTAGAAGATTTTCCTCATGACGGCTATCGGTTATAAAAGGGGACAGGATTCGTCACCGAAGGATTGCGCGGTTCGAGGTGTAGCCAGTAGAATGTCGGTGGGACGCTTCGTATGGCGCGCGTCTTTCTTTCCGTGAGCAATACTAGTGCCTTATATTTTGTGGTTCTGCGTGTTCTTGCTCGGCTCTACATGCTCGAGTTCCAGATAATTAAGCAACAAACACCAATGTAGAATGTTTATTCCAAAGTAGGAAAACATACTACATCACCGGTTATGATTGCTACCCGATCACTACGGCGCTACTAAGCTTCGAAAGCCGCGGCACTTTCTTCAGTACCGAATGATTTTTGCTGCGCCCGTTTTTAAGCAAAATACCAACTACGACTCTTTGCGCATTCGTATTGGAAACACCAGTACTATTCTTTAATACTTGAATATTTTTGCTCACGCTTATACTCCACCAGCAATACTCGCAGTGTGACTTCTCTATTGCACAGACTGACCCTTGAGCTTGCAGTCTGGCTCTTAGCTCTTGCACACACTTCGGCCATTTAATCCGGTACTCTCGACGATCTCTATTTAATACTTCAGGTGTTAGGTTAAGTTAAAGCTACCTAGTACTGGCCTAAGCGTTAACCCTAAGTTATAGCAACTACTGTTTAAGGGTTATCAAGGCGATATTGGGTAAGATTTATGTTATCTGTTACTTTACCAAGCCTTTATGGTTTTAACACAGCACACCCCGAACGTCTGGTGCACTATGTGATTATATAATTACCTCAATCTAGTCCTCAGAGTTACGCTAATACTGCCAGTTATGTTGAACAGGCCGACCCTGAACGGCTGTCAGACTACGTTATTAAAACTGTACAGTAGCTGTAGCAGTCACTACTATACAGTTGAAGTTTGCTCAATTGTAGGCCCCCGAACGGCTGGCACCACGGGTCAATAGACTGGAGATTGTGGTCGTCCGAAGCAAACCCCTTACTCAACCGGTCTTCTCAGGAATAGTACCACCAACGCCGACGACCCCGAAGGGCTGCCTGATGACGCAGCAGCACTACTAATTTTATTGAAGACCCATCTGCACTCTCGCCCTGATTACCACTCACTCGGCGCAACGGGCTGAAATTTTTAAGATATTGCTAGCCCTAACGTGATGCTACTCTATCGCCCCTAGTTGCTTTATTGCCTACTCTCACTTCGATTTTAATAGGGAAATAATATTAGTAATTAAGGTAGTAATCGACGTACGGTTACTTATTTGTGCCGCTTCTCACGAATACGCGATGATTTGGGTTAAATTATAACTTCGTAGACACTCACAAGATTTAAAATGCTAGCCTATACTTTCTTTGACGAAACGCCGTCACTGCCAATTAAGTATATACATACCGCGCACTCTTTGCGCGCCAAGAACTAACAAACAATTAAACAAAATCTAGCAAAATCGGAAACCCGAGTATAGGCGTTTCCTTGATAGTTACCAGCGGATGGAAGGGCCGACTATAGACTCATCTTAATAGACGGCGCGACGAAGCAAACATAAGGTATTCTTTGCATATATAAAATATGACTCTAAACCAGGAATCGTTAACGAAAATCAATAAACGTGGCGCTTCAATATTCCTCAGTAACGTGCACACAAATCGTCAATCCAAAACAAGCTCTCGATTCGATATATATAACACGTAAGCTAGCATGCGAAATTAGCTAAGTACTAAAACCAAGAAGAATATAAAGAAAATACTCTATTCAGAGCTGCATCAATAAGTCGTTCAGAGCTGCATCAATAAGTCGCTAACTTAACAAGATCAGGAACTAAACAGATTTGTACAAAAATAAAACAACTAAGTTTAACATAGCTAAGCAGTTAAACGGACGAAAATATGCAAATTAGTTTAGGATGTAGGAACAAAAATTTATAAAATTTAAAGTTTTAAAATAACTAAAATTTAGGGAACTAAAATAATGAATATTTTGGTTAAAAAGATTTTTTGAACCCCGAAATCTATAAAAATTAGTCCTTAGGACCCCTGGTAGCCTGCTAAATCCCCGACACCCCTAACTGTTATTTTGTAAGCTATGAATTATGGGGTATGGGTGGACTATAGTTTTCTTATGACGGCTATCGGATTATTAAATTGGGACGGGATTTCTCACTCGGAGGTGGGTGGTCCGTACGCGTAGCCACTAGTATGCCGGTGGGGATTATTGATTGTTCCTTGGCGCGCGTTATTACGTCAGCGTATTGTTATTTCCTATGGCGCGGCTGCGACTGTTCGAGTTGCTCTATACGTGATTGCGATAAGAAGTCAAACCAACTGAAATAGAAGTTTTACTCCAAGTTAGTAAATCTCACAACAATTATGTAATAATACGGTTAGGTTCCACGTAACGCCACTGTTTAAGCACCTTATCTTATCACTACCAGGTATTTGACCACTTCCAGTATACTTAGTTTCGCTACTCTAATATTCGAACTTCAACAATGCTCAACACTCCGTGATTAAAACCTTGTAGCACCTTGACAACACTCGATTTCTATGATTAAACCTTGTACCAAATATTTTCTATCAAACTCACTTTTGAGCGCACTATTATTCTGAGTAAGTTATTTAGTACTTGTAGTTAGGGTATGTATTGATTAAATCCTCTTGTGAGGTTTGTACGAGACGGCCGGACGGTTCGATCCGTACGTTTATTTGAATACCTTAACCTTTGCCTTAGGTTTACACTAGTACTTCCATATGATTTCCTCTTATGAGGTTAGCACGAGATCGCCGGACGGTTCGATCCGTACGTTTATCTGAGTACCTTAACCTCTGCCTTAGAATTACGCTATTTAGTTTCCTTAGAGCTACCAGTGCCGGACGGTTCACTGATAGATCCTGAGTAATTGATATCATTACTTTCCGTTTTGGTTTGTACGTAGCCGCCGGACGGTTCGACTCGTACGTTTATTTAATTACCTTATCCTTTTCCTTAGAGTTAGACTAATTAGGTTCCTTATGTTAACGTTCCCGCTGCCGCACGGTTCTGCTAGACGCGTGTTATTTCCAATACAGTTATGGTTAGTTTACGCTCGTGCTAACTCAGGTTTTATCCGAGAGTAATAATGTGAATAGGGTAAATTACGAAAGCGATAGGTACCTATGTGTGACGTCTTTCAACTAAACGTTAATTGTTTTCACATTCAATACCGAAAAATGCAAAGGTCTTCAACGTTAATTCTTTTCAAATTCAATACCGAAGTATGCCAAGGTCCCTCACCGGTCCGCTAATTGCATCACCGGTCCGCTAATTGCAGATGCTTTTTCAATTGAGCACTCACAGATCCGTATCATCCACGATATCTGTCGGAACTGAATTTCTTTTGCGGTGGTGTAGTTCCGTGCTTACACAACGCTCCGAACTCAGCAACTACGATAATACACAAAATATACAGTTTATTTACAACTTTGGCCACCATTCAATCATATACTCTGGTACCTGTGGTACGCGAATTTGTGGTCTAGCGTGCTAGTAAAGTGATGGTCAACTGAATGTTCTTGTCTCCACACCCACACCAGTGTATTTGAAATAACCCCTAAATGACCTTGCCATGTCTGTGTTGTAATGTATATATTATATTTCTAACTTCTCTTGATTTAGAAATCAGTTGTTAGTGGAGCAATCCCTTACTGATTTTTGTTTATTTTATGATTGTCGGGTATCGCTTGTATGTCGCCCAAATGACAGTCTCACTTTTCACAAGATGGGTAAAAGACATGCAAGTTGATGCCCCTAAATTTCGTTTAATACACATTTTTGTTGTTGTTGTTATGTGTGAATTTTAAAAGTTGGTGAAATAACAACTCATATCAGATCCCTGTGTTTGTTTGGACATAGATTACTAATATATTAGTCTGAGAGTGACATATATGGCCAAACATTTTCTTTGTATACATGTAATGTATATATATATAACAACAACACCAATCAGTGACATACTGATTTATCAATAATTTCATTTTTAACTCCAAAATTTGGTTATATCTCATTTTCAAATCACAAATATAATATTTATTATTTATATATTAGTTATTTGTTTGTTTGACAGTGTTATCACTAAAATAAAACTATATTATCATTCAGTCACTCGCTACTACCGAAATTCGCACCATTTTAAATAAACTCTCTCACACCACCGCCACGTAACAACAAACATTTTCCATTGTTCATTATCTTGATCATCATTGTTTGAACAACCTATCAATATTCTTATCAAAAATTCCTGCCTACATATCTACCTATTTACCTATAACAAACAACAAAAGGGTTTGTTATACAAGAAGGATAAAGCGACATCAAGTATAATAAACAATTACGCCAGTAAGGGAGCAAAACCGCTTACAACTGACAAAAAAGAGAAATAATCGTTAAATTGAATATTAAAGTTTGCCGTCAAACTGGAGAAAATTGTCAAAATCAACTTTTGACAGGAGTTGTTTAAACAATTTTGCATTTTGAGCTTGAATTAAAGGTGCGCTTTCAACCATTTCAGGAAGATTGTTCCATACATGGATAGCGCGGCATGATCTTATCTTTAAATCTAAGGGAATAAAAATTAACTTATGGGAGTTTTTGTGACATCACTCAAAACAATACACCCCACTAAATAACGTCATTTATGATATGATATAATAGATATTTATAACCAGTTACAACAACAACAACAAAATAGTTTATTACCGGTCAAGCCAGCCGTATTACCATAGGCGCAAATCCCGGGGGGGTCCGGACCCCCCCAATAAATTGCGCCAAATTTCCGAAATCTCGTCTTTTGCTGTCGTTTTAGAGCACTGAACACTTTATAACGAAAGAGTGATGAAAACCTACAATTCAACTTCTAAGAAAGACGTCGAAAACCACGATCTATTCTGGTCCCTTATCGTATGTTGAGAGAATCTATACTTGATCTGTTATCGTTCCTAAAATTTGCTTAAAGATTTGTTTTCATTTCAAAAATATATCAGTGTGAGATTGGAAGTTATATATTATCAGGATATAATGTCTACTCTTGATATATATTTTAAACTTAAAATATAAACTTAAACCTCGTATTAAAGCGAACATTATACTTCATCAGCTAGATTTTTAACAAAATCGACTGGAGCAGAAAAAAAGCGGCCTCGCCACGATTTAGAGAAGCAACATCAACAACCATCTACTAGTGCTGAAACCGATATTACTACAGAAAACTCACTCCACATCAGGAGCAGATGAGCCAGCATTTGCGACTGCAGGATTCAAAAATTGGAAAAAAGCACTGGAAAAATTTCAAAAGCACGAAAAAAGCGAGTGCCATCGTTTCAGTGTTCAGCAACTACAACAGCAAATGAGCAGCAAATTATCGGCAGCAGTACTATGCCCTGCTAGACTCCGCACTCTTCAACTTGAAATCTAGATTCGATCAAAAGATCTCACAATTTACCGAGATTTGGAATCGGCATTACTCAAGGGAAAATTGAATGCTAGCTTATCCTTGTACCCAGAATTCGACTACCAGCTTGAGTCTCAACTGGAAATGTTCCGTCAGCAATACAATTACACCGACCGAGCTGGAGCAATGATAACTTTGAAAGAATTTACGCCTGAGGTCCGAAGAATGTTTTTTCAAGTAGAGCGTTTGGTTCGTTTATGTCTTGTTATTCCGGCATGTTCCGCTGAAGCCGAGCGCAGCTTTAGTGCGCTGCGTCGTCTAAAAACATGGCTGCGATCAACTATGGGACAGCGCCGGCTGAACAACGTTGCTGTCTGCCATTGTCATGAAGAGCCGCTTGGATAGCATTGACGGCAGCCAAATTTCTGCTCAATTCATCTCAAAAAGTGACATAAGGAAAAATACATTTTTGATGTGAATTTGAAGTCTAGAGGGGACAACCGAATTGAATTGACGAACAATGACATTGAATTATTTTCTCATACAGGTGGGCTTGATTATTTTCGTGAAAAGGGAAATAGTGTATATCATATTGCAGAAATAAGTAGGAAAAAAATTCAGACATATTGGACTTCTCATCAAGTGACAGGAGAACGCTGGAATAATTTCTATTATGAATAGTCTGGCATTTACTTTGACCCCCCCAAAGTCCATAGCAGATTTGCGCCAATGCGTATTACACAGAACTGTTATGCATTGTCCATACTCACACTGTCAATGTAAGATATAGACCATATGAAAGATCCCGTTATACAAAAATAATAGACTGACATGTGGTAAATAAATAGAAATAAGATTAGAAAGGGCGTAGCGCCACATACAACTCATCACAATTTGAAACTATATTAGTGATAACACTAAATAACCACTGCACGTAGAGATGTATGTACCAAGTTGTAAGTGGAACAGTTTCTTTCTGGTTTTAACTAGCTTTTTGCTTTCATGTATGCATTTTGGGCTTTGTAACCGATCTTCCTGTATATATTATTAAAATAAAAAACATACTGTTTGTTACATTATCAACACCGAGACGGAACTACGAATATACATCTTTGGGATTTGAAGTACAATTTTCTACATCCAGATTGTACTCCTTTGGTGTCTAACGAATTTTGTATTTAAATTTTTACTCTAAGTATGATTATCGATGAACCAAACATTTGTAGTATTGCACGAGCCAGAAACTGAAGGCATCGCGAATGATCGCCCTAAGTAACTCTGAGGGCGTTACGTTATATCGTTAGAAAAGAGAACAGTTTAGAACCAGTGGTTCAGGGAACGGCAGCTACTCCCCTACTTCGGCTTACGGGATGGCCTACATTTTATTTCCACCCCTCAGGGTTACGTTCTACTTTGTCCCAACGGTCAATCACGTTAAATTGTAAAAAAATATTTACAAATTTCATTATTTTGTTAACCATAACCAAGGAATGGATGCAGTGATCTTGCTCAATATATATCACAAAGCAGAGATATGTGCCTTCCAATTATATATAATTTCATTCAGGTACCACTGCTTTACCGGTATCGTAACGAAAAGGCTTATAATCTCGGTTACAGGCAAAAATTTAGGTTTTGGATTTTGCTGTTATGAACTACAAACGTATAGGATGTAGACCAATTTCGTCTAAGGCAATTGTAGTAGTAATATTAAATCATTTATTTCAGGACAGTGGGTATTTCAGCTCGAAGGGTTTGCATCTGGATTTAGGTCCACCATTGCGAGCCCAACCATTCTTAGACGTAATCTTGGCGGAATACAACAATCTTGATTAGTGATGTAGCACAAACAGTCTTCCTTCAAATGTCGGTTCGATGTCAACCCAGTTACACGTACTCATTTTTTAAAGACATGAAACGTATCAAAATTTACTCAAAGAATAAAATACTTAGCCAAGGCTCCAGTTGGATTTCAGAATCCCACGTGTCCCGCGAAGCAGGGACTGTAGACCAGCAGGGGGAAGGATATTTGCCCTAGCCCTTCTAATCCATGACTCTGTGTAGTGGAAACTTCTTAGTCCACGGGTCCCACGTAGCAGAGACCTAACAGGGGCTAGTTGACCTAGGCCCCTCTAATGCAGGACTCTGGGTAGTGAAAACTTTTTAGCTAAGCTACATGGACAACAGCCGTTAGTAATTATCATGCCTCTCCCAAACGTTGTTCCTGGCTAACGCTATGCCAGGAGGTAACAATTGCTTATCATGACCATGTGTAGCTCAAAAATAGTTACATATGGGCACGAACTAAAAATACTTACTTTGACGTAAAGTGGGTATCAAAAATAGTTACATATGGGCACGAACTAAAAATAATTACTCTGACGTAAAGTGGGTAAAGTTTCGGAACCCTACGCATCCCATCGATTCATCCAACTAAGTCCTCCCGCAAACCAGATACTCAAGTAAACAGCAGAATATCGTCTTATCGAGTAAATAATTTTATCAATAAGGTTAGATTTGAATTTTTTACACTTTAGGTGTAAACATCCCTACGAATAGACAAAATTTTAAAATTATTCTATTGATTATATATTTGCACACAAATAGTGAAATAAGAGAAAGTTAATACGAAGTTTGTGATGAATGATTGTTGTTTTACATTGAAAATCAGGATTGGATCGGCCCAAGTGTTGTCAAATCATATCGTATCGATGATGATGACGACGACAATGGTATCATTCAATCACAGTTTACTAAATTTAAATTACACTCTGGATTTTTTGTCCTATTTTTGAACTTAGTAATTTCATACTAAAAGAACAACACACACGTATATCTTCTAAATTTATGTGTAAAGTGACAAAATATTTTTCACAACAATACCCATATCACCTTTAAGGATCGAAGGTTATAAATGAACAGCGTAGGGGTCTTTTCCTTTAACCGTCATCAGCCCGAAATTGGTCAATTTTGAAGAAACAGTCATAATTTGGTACCATTCGAATCAGATCGACCGGCTGGATCTGAATATTCCCAGTTTGGCAATATTTAAAGCAATTTTTTGGGTTCTCAATCTCAATGGTCCCATATGGGCCTAAAAATTTCGAAATTTTTCTCGATAAATGTATAGTTAATATACATTTGAACCGCATTGGCGAGCTGCGCTGAATGATGTAAATCAGCTTAATCGCTTCATGGGTTAGCAGCTCAGGCTTGAGCTTAGCCCTGGGATTTCACAAAAATGACATCTCTTTAACTTATATTTAATCCGATTCACAGCTGATTCGATTGAGCTCATCAACTAGGCTCGAATGATATATAAAATGATACATTTATCGAAACAATTTTTTTCGAAATTTTTGGGTACTAACCCTATCGGGATCCCAAAAAATTCGAAAAAAGATTTTGTTATAAAACTGATCAAAATTAGTATTCCAAGCCAGCTTGTTTTGCTGAGTCGAGTGGTACCAAAATTATAACTGTATCTTCAAAATTGCCAAATTCTACCACTGGTTTGGGAAGGGGAGTGTGGAATTTGACATGTGATAAGCTTCCGACTTAAGTTGCATAAAACCTTAAATAAAGCTCACGCTTAGTATATCGAGAAATGCATATCATTCATGCATTGAACTCACGCTTTAAACGGTACAATGACCATACAAATCAATTAATTTTAAATACAAGGTTGAAAAGCAAGTTTACATGCACAAAATTGTATCGTCAACATGGTAACTAGTTGATTTCCGGAATTTTTAAAATTCAGTGTAGTATGTACATTTTCTTTTCCACATTATACGATGTATCTAAGACATCTACATCGGTGTCAATGAAAAGTTATATATGTACTAATATCGTGGAAAAATGGCAAACTTTGACAGTATTTCTGTAGAAATTCTAAAAATTAAGCCAGCAATACATCTTTGTATAAAACTGTTTTCGTGCTCTTAAGGATCAACAGAAAAATACTAAAAAATCTGGAAAGACTTTAAGCAATACAAGCGAATGGTTACTTTCTGTGCCAACAGCTACCTGTCTATTATACTAGCAATCTTAATAATATTTTTGACGAGGCACAAATAAACACAAATGGCTAACCCACGACACTTAATATAGAAAATTTCTTGAGTTTAATTAAAAATTTACAGTTAAAAAGTTATATTTTGTATGAGATCCGATGACTGAGGGCCACGGGGACTACTACTGACACCCACTTTTTTAACACATCGTGCCTGGCTACCCGCTTTGAGTCTAAATGTGTAGAAATATGGGTCTCAAGTTTTTAGTTTTTTTCTAGTCCAAGGCCGTGTTCACATTGTGTCCGATCCGATACGATCTGGAATAGCATGCACACTTTTTTTCAGATCCGAATCGGATAAAGAAGTGCGACAAACAAATACATATACATCCATACGATAGATATAGTTTAGTCATACCGGATCGGATGCAATGTGCACACAATTCGGATCAGTTCGGATCGGATGCAATGTGCACACAATTCGGATCAGTTCGGATCGGATGCAATGTGCACACAATTCGGATCAGTTCGGATCGGATGCAATGTGCACACAATTCGGATCAGTTCGGATCGGATGCAATGTGCACGCAATTCATCTGTGCCCAGTTTTCGCGGCCCAATTCGATCACAATTGCGGATCGGATGCAATGTGCACACAACGACTTCGGATCGGATGCAATGTGCACATAATTCAGATCGGATGCAATGTGCACACAATTCGGATCGGATGCAATGTGCACACAATTCGGATCGGATGCAATGTGCACACAATTCGGATGGCAGTGGATGCAATGTGCACACAATTCGGATCGGATGCAATGTGCACACAATTCGGATCGGATGCAATGTGCACACAATTCGGATCGGATGCAATGTGCACACAATTCGGATCGGATGCAATGTGCACACAATTCGGATCGGATGCAATGTGCACACAATTCGGATCGGATGCAATGTGAACAAGGCCTAAGCGATAATCAAACCAGTCTTGATTAGTGTTATTTCTCAGCGTTTGATCTGCAACATTTTCTAAGCGACAAGCAACCAGTTGTTCCCTTCTAGGTCTCTGCGGCAATGTTTCAGTGCATGGCAGTGGTATAATGGTTCAACCCAATTAGGCCCATTTTGGTTGAGCGTATATTTATTGATGCATCATTTACGACGTATCCTGCTTTTATGTTGCTAAAGTATTTAACACCGCTTAAGCTGTTTAAAAACTTGGTAACTCGCTCGCTACAAATGGGGAAGTTCGTACCGTACGAGTTAAAAACGCAGGTAAAGTTTCTCCATTGTACGGGACGAACAGGCGCCGTGATTCATAAGCTGAGCACTGTAGCAGCAGTAAATGGTAATTATTTGTCGTATATGTATATTATATATATTTTATGCCTTACTGAATAAATTTTGTTGATTTTATTTAAAAAATTTTTACCAAATATTAAAATTGAGAAAAAATTTCTCTCTGAAGCACATTTCAACTCTTTTACGTTTAAATACATATACTCGTCTACATAAACACGTATTAATATACACATGATGCGACACATATACGAAAGGTGTCATGGTGTTATTGTTTCCCCTTGGGACTTTCCGCACACACACAACACACATAGAATGATGAATTGGTTGAGAAACTTACAGGCGGTGGTGGTGGACGTAAACAAACGAACAAACACCGAAAAATAGGGTGTTGATAGCCATAAATTTTAAACTAAATTTTAATAATTTCATGCATTTTCAGTAGATACATATTTCATGCACTACCATGAGAGTTCGGGGATTATACATATATATATATATCGTGTTAAGGTATCGTTTACTGTGATCATGCACATAATATAAACAGTATACGCTAGATATCCACATAGCAGTAGTAATTCACTTGTTTCTGGTCAACTGATTTTATAGCTCGTAATTGGTTGAATCCGGAGTAGATCGAACCCATCGTTATCGCATAGCTTGATGACAACATCCTCTGACACAGTCGTATACAAATATATAATAAAATATAGCATTTATTAATTTAGAACATAGATGACAGTATTAAAAGATCAATAAATACACAAAGCGAAATTAAAAAAAATGGTAATTCCCCTTATAGTTTTGATTTCAGCTTTCGATTAGATTTCAAACATCTAGTCATAAATTATATGTCTTAATATATATGTGTTGTATTCATATCAATTACAGTTGGGCTTTATAAGCGTTTGGTCGGTTATCCATTGCCAAAATTTTCGGACTAGTCATAAAGTCCCGTATACGCTCTCTCTCAACTACTGGCCGCTATTCTACTTCTTAAATTATTGACTAAATTTTTCATATATCATGAGAAATAATTTTTCATCATTATTCTGTGTATCGCAGATATGCATTCTGATCATGTTTGTTATTTTTAAACTGGCTACTGCCGTGAAATCTGACTTTTTGATATTCATAAATATAAAGTGTTGAAAAAATTACATAGCTACCCTAAATGTATATTTAGACCCTAAATGATGGCGTTCTGAAATTTATTTGTTTTTGGATGCGCTTACTCAGCGTCTAAAATATGTAGAAAAATCAAGCTTATATAACGCTGAAATTGTTGCACTTTGTGGTAGAGACTAAATTATTAAAACTTGCCAATAATGTTGTTAATATAGCATATAACAACAAAAATGTTTATTAACAGACAGCATAGTGATGTACTGAGCCATCTCATTATTAACTTGCTCGACAATAGTTTATTTACGACTCTGAAACCAGGAGCACTGTAAAGAAGCGCGGGGAGGCTGGAGGAAGCTGTGGTATCACGCTGTTTCTAATTAGTGTGTCGATTGGAATTGAAAAATTCCACCTAAAACGAGATGGTACCGTCCCTTTATCGACTATACTGCTACTATGCTCCTGTTTTACAGCGGTGTGGTCGACAGAGTATTTTGTGGATTGCTCAAAAATAGGCGTGTCACGGCTGGTACAATTTTAATAAATTGTTAATATTTCTTACATTTCTCTCACTCGGCGACAAAAATTCAAACATTATGGCTGTGGTACCATCCACTTATCGTCCCTACTGCTATGCTCCTGTTCAAAGCGGTGCATTCGTATAGAGTATTTTGTAGATTGCTCAAAAATAGGCGTGTCACGGTTGTTAAAATTTTACGAAATTGTTAATATTTATTTGATTTTTGTCGCATATGTCACAAAAATTCACGCATTACGGCTCTGGTATCGTCCCCGTATTGTCCCTACTGCTATGCTCCTGTTCAAAGCGGTGCAGTCGTATAGAGTATTTTGTAGATTGCTCAAAAATAGGCGTGTCACGGTTGTTAAAATTTTAAGAAATTGTTAATATTTCCTAAATTTCTGTCGCTTATGCGACAACAATTCACGCATTACGGCTGTGTCAACTTTGGCGCATTGTCTTTATCTCATCGTGTGTGTGTTTGTGTTAGTTTTATTAGTGCAACAACAACCTGGTGTAATATTTGGATTATACCTACAACGCGGACAGTATTATGTCGGCAATTTACGTTGTATGACTTTGATAAATAGATTGCGACGTTCGATCGGTGTATTAATGTGTTGCTTCAGTAGTAAAGTGAGTGTAGCGTGTTTTCCGGACTATTCGTGTTACTACAGCGGTGTATTATTATGTTTTTGCAACAAAAGCACCAATTAAAATGCTGTCTACCCGAAAACTCGGTGGTCAATCGATCAAAATTACCAAATAAACCGCAAACAAACAAACATCGAACAGTTGAGTGCAAAATTACAAAATTTGCTTTGGCAAACTTTGGCGTCAAATAAATTGCAGTTAAAATATGGGATAGGTATCAGCAACTGCGTGTAAAATTAACAATGGATTATTGTAACGTCACACTACGATAGCGTAAATAGCTATACGTGTAGCACGGAGTTGATGTAGTGATAGCGCGCTAGTCTTGCAAGCCCGGGCGCCAGTCCCGAATGGTCCATCGTAATATTTCTCGTGGACCTTAATTACTGTCTGTTACAATACAATACAAATTTTATTCAAATCCTATGGTACATACGAGATTTTAGATTTCCTGCAGTGTTCTGCTTTTGAAACGCGTTCATACGGCTCAAGAATGAATATTCCTGAGATGCCGTCCGCTTCGTATCGTTTGATCATTGTAAAATATTTGCAGATAATAACTGTTACAACACATACTCGGATATATTAAAATCTTGCTGTCTTTACGAAAATGAGTTCTATGCTTCCCCTTCCCCCACTGCATTATTGATTCGATTTGGAGTAATTGCGTTATATTATAGGCACAATTCCATGGATTTTGGAACACAGAGAAAATAGCAACGTTTTAGAGATGGGACCTAGTTAGCTTTTTGAGCAGCGGCTAGACTAGGCTGTTCCTACTCTATGTCCTGCTGTCTCAGTGTGTAACTAGCACCGTTCGGCTCGGCTTTTATGGTGAAAAATCAGGCCCGGCTTAGATGTTAAAGGCTATTAACTTGGAATCCCTTATTCAAAACCAGTCCATATGCTCTTCTTTCTTCAGATGTTAACCTAAGGGTGCAGTTGGGCACTACTTTTCACTGAGGACCAATAAACCACGAAATCACTTTACTAGGGTTAAATCATGCATATCATGATTTTTTTACATCAACATGAATCGATATCTCTAATATAACCGGAACTTAGGTTAGATGTAACAGTAGGACTCGTCTTCCTTTCTAACCTTTTTATTGAATATTCTTGGTTGCTGCATATTGACACTTCATTATCGACTATTTCGTTGTGCCATGTATATCTGTATGCACGTAATTTTGATGTTCAATAAACTTTGACTTTAAGAATTGCATACAAAATTACTACGTTTTAATCGCATTTTTTACACAAATTTGGCTATGTTCGCTACCAGTTCGTGAGCAGGGGCCATAGCGAAATGGGAAGCGCAGCCTCTCAGTTTAACAGATAGAGGGCGATGTCTGCCTAGTGTTGCAACGCCAGTGGATTCACGTTTGATCATTATACTGCAGCCGCTATATTATACAGTTCCCGAAAGTAGCTCGTTCGTCAAAAGAGTCATCATGTCACAAATAATACAAATTCTATTCATTTCCTATTGTTGGTACAATACGAGACTATTACCCGACGACGGTGTCACCTGATAAATGAGCAGTTACCACCAGATAATAAACGAAAATTAACCTTTTTGAAAATGACGCCGGCGTTTGAAATTACTATTGAAACTACAACTACTTCTATAGAGCGCGTTGTATAAATAATTCGACACTTAAAATTTTACTGTTTCAATAACCATAATTATGTTGGTGGTCATTAATCTGCTTCAGAAATCAGAGTGAGAGAGAGAGAAGCCTATTTTACATTAATATTTTGTTCCTAAATTTACTTAACCTGTAGTAACATTTATAAATAATAGTATATAATACTAATAATACTACTAAGAGTTACTGCTACTAATCAACCAATGTAACCTGACTGGTATATAATGACACCAGCCGCCATTTATACAGGACACTTATTATAAATATAGCGACTAACCATTTTGACATTTTAACTATACTTTGATATAATACTGACGATAAGTAGATTAGTTAGATATTCGAATTCGGTTAGCAATATATTACCATTACTATTTTAATCACCGTTTCAAACTGGTGCAGTTCATATTTCATTCAAACGCTTGGTTGACACAATGGTCTCTAAATCAAAATGCGGATGTTGAAAATTATGTGATGGATCCGTCTAGGTCTTGGCGGCTCCGACGAAACTGGCACCTTTCGTGCTAACAATAGTAAACGGGATGTGGATTGTTTTGCTGAATCTTAAGGCGTGTTCATACGCTCAAGTTTTGACGGTTATTTTTCAATAAAAATTGCGATATTTTTAAATTTGAAATCAAAATTTGAGCTCAAACTTTTTCAGGTAATACATCTCATTCATGATTTGCCACAGGAATATTCATGAAAAGTTTGAACAGTGTTCACACGTTGAAACTTACCAAAAATGCAAAAAGATGGTTTCAAATTTTGATCAAAATTTGAGAAAAAAGTTTGATCGTGTGAACACGCCTTTAATGAATGGCAGCCATGTCAACGGATGGTGATGATCATGATCGTACATAAGAAATATATAACACACTTTATATATATATGTGTATGTATTACATTACAGTCAACATGAATGTTTCTTAACATTTATTTACTGGCAGCCATACAGTCAGCGTAACGAGTTTGTATCAGGAGTTAAGGCCATCACAGCGAATTAGAGACTTAGGCAATGGCACCTACTGCCTTGTGATATATTTATTGGGATCAATTCAAGTTTCCCCCCCATACAAGAGCACTATAGGGGAACACTTGAATTGGTGAATTTAATAAATTTCATTCTTATTCTGAATTCATTCTGTTCATATTCTTAATTCTTATTACTTTTAACACACTGAGATATTGTGGGAGGAACTTGAAAAAATATTGTCGGGAGAAATCTCAAAAGGACATTCTAGGTCAAAAAACTTGAAAAGATATTTTAGGTGGTGGAAAACTTGAATTCATCCCATTTTCTGCATTGTTGACGTGCTTTTATGACACTTCATTTCTAATACATTGCATTATTTATACTTTTTTCTCCAACAGCTGATGTCTTACGAAACGGTATAAATAAAATAACCAGGATCTTGTTAATAGACAAACGTACGAGGTGTGTAAGGTACAAGTGACGTAGCTCGATATTTAGAAGCGAAGACACGCACTCAAGCTGTAAGAAGTAATTTTAGGGATTTTAAGATTTTTGGGGTTTTAGACATTACGGCGTCCCTCCCTGGGACAAAAAAGTGCTGATGGGACAATATTTGCGCGATCCCTCTCCTGCTACGCCCTGCGAAGGTTAGCATTTAAACAAAAGGCGTAATGTAAAATTATTTATAATTCTCTCACATATTTTATCGTAAGTCTCTTTCTCTCTTGGGCATAATGTATCAAAAGGCGCCAGGCCGATCGTATTACACCAAAACGCCACACTAAAGGCTGGAACGCCGTCACTCTATCTACTGTCGTAGATAGATATTATAATTTAAATTTTAAAATATAAAATATTGTAAGATGTTTAACTAACCACCGTCATGATACAAATAAAACCTCCTACTTAATATACTACCACTAAATCTCAATTAGTAGACCAGCATATTATATATTCTGCAAATATTTTAATAATAACAGTAATCACTTAATTCGCCACGATAGGCTATAAAAGTATTGTACCAACACGAGGCAGAATACAGTGTTGGTTTGATGACTGCAATTTTTGACCACAATAATTACACTTCATCAAATTAATAATCCTGATCGTCCAAGACCTCATCAGCTGCTACTCCCCAATTATTGTGGTATACTCGCTCCCCACCGGAATAAGAAGACGTTATCCAGTGAATTCCACACCGGAAAACGACGCTATCCAGTGATTGAGGTATCAAATTTACACAATCTCGGAAGGATTTTGACTCAGCGCTGTCATGACGGCGTGATAATGTAACTCTAAACTCGCGAGTTGCCGCGAATCTAAAACTGATGTCTTATATTTCGCATGTTTGAATGTGTGTTGTAAATTCTAAACATATATACACATAGAAAATGGACGTTTTAGTAATATTTGTTTTACTTTTAACATTATCCGCAAAGTATTTATATTAATATAAATGTGATTCAAAAGAAGATGCACAATTACTTGTAAATTAAATATATATGCAACAAAGCGTAACACCGAATAGCCGATCACTGTAAAAGTCACTACAAATCAAACTCATCTTGAGTGAGTAACTTTATGAGATTTGATTGCCTATATATTCAATTATTTGCATAAAATCTTCGAATATCGGCTAGTCCAAGTGAAAAGATCCACGAGAGGTTTTTCATTGGACGGGATTGGATTTGAACCATGGGGTAGCAGAATGCACGAATAGCGCAAATACCACTATACCATAGGCCCGGAACAAATAGCATTAAAGCTGGGCTAACGCTAGCGTTTTGAAAGATTATACATTTGCATAGTTTAAATTTTCGCTGCGTATTTGCATTATTTGAGCATTCAGTGGAAATACATATATGCAGTACAGCACAAAACAAATTTTATTTAGTCATACATATGCGATTATATTTCCTACAATACTCTGTTTCCGAAGCACGGTTAAATAAACATTTCTTAAAAATATTTCACTCGAAATATTGAAATGAAGCATTAAATTATGTTCGGGCCTGCGATATAGGATTTAAATTTTCGAGGTCCAACTATTATTGCGGGCCTGCGATATAGGACTTAAATTTTCGAGGTCCAACTATTATTGCGGGCCTGCGATATAGGATTTAAATTTTCGAGGTCCATCTATTATTGCGGGCCTGAGATTTAGGATTTAAATTTTCGAGGTCCAACTGTTATAGCTGGCCTGCGATATAGGATTTGAATTTTCGATGTCCAACTATTACAGCGGGCCTGCGATATAGGATTTAAATTTTCGAGGTCCAACTATTATTGCGGGCCTGCGATATAGGACTTAAATTTTCGAGGTCCAACTATTACAGCGGCCTGCGATATAGGATTTAAATTTTCGAGGTCCAACTATTATTGCGGGCCTGCGATATAGGATTTAAATTTTCGATGTCCAACTATTACAGCGGGCTTGCGATATAGGATTTAAATTTTCGAGGTCCAACTATTACAGCGGGCCTGCGATATAGGATTTAAATTTTCGAGGTCCAACTATTATTGCGGGCCTGCGATATAGGATTTAAATTTTCGAGGTCCATCTATTATTGCGGGCCTGAGATTTAGGATTTAAATTTTCGAGGTCCAACTGTTATAGCTGGCCTGCGATATAGGATTTGAATTTTCGAGGTCCAACTATTATTGCGGGTCTGCGATATAGGATTTAAATTTTCGAGGTCCAACTATTATTGCGGGCCTGCGATATAGGATTTAAATTTTCGATGTCCAACTATTACAGCGGGCCTGCGATATAGGATTTGAATTTTCGAGGTCCAACTATTATTGCGGGTCTGCGATATAGGATTTAAATTTTCGAGGTCCAACTATTATTGCGGGTCTGCGATATAGGATTTAAATTTTCGAGGTCCAACTATTATTGCGGGCCTGCGATATAGGATTTGAATTTTCGAGGTCCAACTATTATTGCGGGTCTGCGATATAGGATTTAAATTTTCGAGGTCCAACTATTATTGCGGGCCTGCGATATAGGATTTAAATTTTCGAGGTCCAACTATTATTGCGGGTCTGCGATATAGGATTTAAATTTTCGAGGTCCAACTATTATTGCGGGCCTGCGATATAGGATTTAAATTTTCGATGTCCAACTATTACAGCGGGCCTGCGATATAGGATTTAAATTTTCGAGGTCCAACTATTACAGCGGGCCTGCGATATAGGATTTAAATTTTCGAGGTCCAACTAAAATTGTGCAGTGTTCGGGACATAATATATTGTAAAATGAATTTGAACACATTTGCAGCAAGCAATAGTTTTGAGTTTAGAGATACACGAAGACGTTAAAAAAATATTTCACAATCTAGCCAAAATTAGAATATAACAACAACAACAACAATTATGTTTATTAACATAACTCATACTGGCAAACAGAGAGTCAACTCGACGAGGTTTACATTAGGCACTAAGGCTATAAGCTGATACCAAAGGACCTGATCACTTGCAACAGCCCGGAAATTGCTTTAAGCTTAACTTAAACGTAAGAATGTATTTATAACAATGGTTTATTTAGCGGATCAATTGGGTGCGATATTGATTGATTGATTGATTGATTAAATCCAAAAATATTTTGCTCGCTCAAACATATTTTATTTCTTGAACTCATTTTGATTCCCAGGTAATTAAAAGCTACTGCATTCTGCTGCAATACCTCAGATGACCGGCCGGTACCTCCAATATTTTACTAACCGTGATAACATCCCTTTTACTAACACGATATTCCAACAAACGGCCGCAAACATTACGATTTTTATAGTAAGTATGACAGCAATTATAGAGCTTGTTTAACACATAATGTTCGTCCAACAGGAAATTATCTATCACTAAAGTATATATAAAAGTATTGAGTTCAAAGGCTATATATAATATTAATTATCACAATTGAGTATATATTTCGCAGAGTGTCGCGGTATTAATAAGGTCATGTAACTAGTCTATTAGCGGTTCTCTTTCTGTGTGTTACAACAATGTTCTGCTGCTTTTAGAATAGGTGATATCTATTTATTTATTATGATGAGCCGACGGAAAAAGCCACAAAAGTTTTAGCCGCAAAACAGCGAGAGAAAGTGATTTTGTCTTCGTCATAAAGTAGTAGTACCTTTGCTTAGTAGTTGGTGTTGCTATAGTGGCCACAACTCATGGGGATAGTGGTGCTAGCCAGAATATAGGACCCACCCTAAGTCTTATATAATTTACCCGGCTCAAAGTTGGTAAGGGAGCGTGACGGTACGGCGATA
This sequence comes from Trileptium ribeirensis, assembly GCA_030248225.1. Lineage (NCBI taxonomy): Eukaryota > Metazoa > Nematoda > Enoplea > Enoplida > Thoracostomopsidae > Trileptium > Trileptium ribeirensis. The sequence goes on from JASANE010007880.1 coordinate 48,714, forward strand.
ATCTAGGACCCACCCAAAGGTCTGATATAATACCCCGCTCAAATGATCAAGACCGACGGTCACCAATCCAGAGGACCCACCCAAAGTTTTTCTATCATACCTGTTAATAGAGCTATTTAGGTGGGGAGTATCCGTATTATATAGTGAGCGGAGATCGGCGGATTTCAAGACCAGAGAACCGAACCGCTACTCTATCTCTCTGAAACCAAAAGCATATATATCATCAGATAATGATCTGAGTATCCCGTGAACATAAATAATTCTGGTGGTAATCTGTTATTATTGTCACAATAAGAAGTATAACTAACTAAAAGCGCCGCTGCCCAGCGCCAAACCCCAAAAATGCTAAAGCAATGCATACTCATCAGATCGATAAAGAATTAATCAAGTGACTAAATTGTTCAACTGATATAGTGTTGATACAGCATGTTGATATTCCTGTGAAGTATGTAATCTATTGATATCAAATAGTAGGATAAGTCATACTACATCCAGAGTCGCCTTACAAGGGAGTTTTGAATATCATGTGCGACGTAAAGCCACTTCCTCTTTAATTTCAAAAATATCGCATGTATTAATTGTCTTATCATATCCAGCGCTAGCAGCGCTGTAAGTAAAAAGAACGCTATAAATGCCTGTATTATTATTGCCTATGCCACACATGTCAACGTGGACGAGATTAGTGCAGCTTGTAACACTATACCAGAGAGATATTGTGAGCCCGTATTCAAATCTAGACTCTCCGAAAATAAAAAGATGCAAAGAGAAACCTCAGACAAGGTGTAGCCGAACTGTCCCATAGGGAGAGCATCGGTTAGCTAGTGGTTATTAGCAATGTACTCGCCTCTGTATGCTCACGAGGAGGCACGCGTGGTCCAGGGGACATGCATCTCCACATGCCCCACTGGCTACCCCGCTGGCTCCCTACTGCATATTCTTAAAACTAATCTTGTTGCTCTGTGTGGAAAATACATAGACAATGAAATGATTCTGATTCATAAAACTCAAATGCACTCTATATTAATAGCAATATTGTCGCCGCAACTACGATCTCGTTCTTAGCATTTAAGATGCCATAAACTATTCATGTGAGCTAAAGCCACATCACTTAAGCTGTTAACTTTAGCTAACCATGTGCCTCAGAGGCGCAGTCGACTCACAAAAGTGGGGTGCCGCTACCCAAATGTCAGTGCCTCTTTTCTCTAAAGTAAGGGGGGAAGGCCCTCTCCGCATATGTGCCTCTAACATACATACTTCAAAGTAAACATGCTCTCTGGCTCTTTTGAACAGTGTACCTTTTCTCAAATCGCTGCGTATACATTTTATCGCAAGCTCGTTGCTCTGGAGTCCAAATTCCCAGCTCTATTTGTACTCACGTCAGCCGTCGCCGAGCCTATCTAATTAACCTATATATATATTGCTTAAGTAACAACTGTACTCTAACTTTCATTTATTATTACTCAGATGTGCCAAAATGCACGCATTTAAACGTTCTGCCGCTACTCCAAAGTACAGCAATAATTTATCTACAAAATCAACGATGTGTAACGCTGAAACTGAGTAAGCATATCATATCATACTATACTTCTTGTAGCACCAAATCTCTCAACTGACACTCACCTAAAGTCTCCTTATTTGTTGATCACCTCATGACAATAAAATCAATAAGACTCTCTCTCTCTCTTCGCTGCAATAAATGTCATAGTGTGGAATATTATCATCATCAACACTCAGTAAACCACTGCTCCTAGATTCTGGTGTAGCACCAACTATCACCCATGAGTGTGCCACTATAGCAACACCAACTAACTAAAGCAAAAAGTAACTAACTACTATGACGAAGACAAAATCACTTCTCTCCTTTGCGCTAAAACTTTCTTTTCCTCGCTCATCATAATAAATAAATAGATATCACCTATCTAAAAGCGCGAGACATTTAACACACAGAAAGAGAACCGCTAATAGACTAGTACATACCTATTAATACCGCGACACTCTGCGAAATATATACTCAATTATAATTAATATATATATAGCCTGAACTCAATACTATATATACTTAGGATAGATAATTCCTTGACGAACATATTCTATAATCTTCATACTACTATAAAAATCTAATTTCGCCTTGAATATCTTAGTCAAAGATTATCACGTAGTAAAATATGAGTACCGCCGTCATCTGAGTATTCAGCAGAATCAGTAGCTTAATACCTGAATCAAAATATCAAGAAATAAAATATTTAGCGAGCAAAATATTTTTATTTAATCAATCAATCAATCAATCAATATCGCACCCAAATCCGCTAAATAAACCATTATAAATAATTACTTAATTAAGCTTAAAGCAATTCCGCTTCAATATCAGTCCTTTATCAGCTATAGCCTATCCTAATTAAACCTACGATACTCTCTTCCATATGATATTTAATAAACATAATTTTTTATATCTAATTTCTAGATTAAATATTTTTTAACTCTCTTATCTCTAAACTCAAAACTACTCTCAAAACCTCAGATACCGCCGTACCTCCAATATTTCTAACCTATAACATCCCTTACTAACACGATATTCCAACAAACGCCGCAAACATCCGATTATCATCATATACAGCAATATAGACTTAACACATAATTTCTCCAACAGAAATATCTATCATAAATATATATAAAATATATTCAAACTATATATAATATAATATCACAAATATATATTCCAGATCCTATATAATCATTAACTATCTAAGCTTCTCTCTTTACAACAATCTCTCCTCTCTATTTATTTATTATGATGAGCCGACGGAAAAAGCCACAAAAGTTTTAGCCGCAAAACAGCGAGAGAAAGTGATTTTGTCTTCGTCATAAAGTAGTTAGTTACCTTTTTGCTTTAGTTAGTTGGTGTTGCTATAGTGGCCACAACTCATGGGTGATAGTTGGTGCTACACCCAGAATCTAGGAACAATGGTTTACCCTGAGTGTTGATGATGATAATATTACCACAACTAATGACATTTACTTGCAGCGACAGAGAGAGAGAGAGTCCCTTATCGATTTTATTGTCAAATGAGGTGATCAATCAAAAATACAAGGACCGACCTTTAGGTGAGTGTCAGTTGAGTATTTGGTGCTACAAACGAAAGTATAGTAATGATAATGATAATGCTTACTCAGTTTCAGTGTTACACATCGTTGATTTTGTAGCAAAACAATTATTGCTGTACTTTGGAGTACGCGGCAGCAAACCCGTTTAAATGCGTGCCATTTTGGCACATCTGAGTAATAATAAAATGAAAAGTTAGAGTACAGTTGTTACCTTAAGCAATATATATATAAGGTTAATTAGAATAGGCTCGGCGAACCGGCTGACCGTGAGTACAAATAGAGCTGGGAATTTGGACTCCAGAGCCAAACCGAGCTTGCCACAAAACTATACGCAGCCGATTTGAGCAAAAAAAGGTACCACTGTTCAAAAAGAGCCCAGACGAGCATGTTTACTTTGAAAGTCAACTGTATGTTAGAGGCACATACTGCGGAGAGGGCCCCTTCCCCCCTTACTTTACGAGAAAAAGAGGCCACTGCAACATTTGGGTAGCGGCCACCCCACTTTTGTGAGTCGAACTGCGCCTCTGAGGCACATGGTTAGCTAAAAGTTAAACCCAGCTTAAGTGATGTGGCTTTAGCTCACATGAAATAGTTTATGGCATCTTAAAATGCTAAGAAACCGAAGATCGTAGTTGCCGGCGACAATATTGCTATTAATATAACGAGTGCATTTGAAATTTTATGAAACAGATTGTAGTAATCCATTTCATTGTCTAATGTATTTTCCACACAACGAAGCAACAACAGATTACGTTTTAAGAATACTGCAAGTAGGGACGCCCACGCGGGGTAGCCAAGTGGGGCATGTGGAGATGCATGTCCCCCTGGAACCACGCGTGCCTCCTCGTGACGCATAACAGAAGGCGAAGTACATTGCTAATAACCCACCTAGCTAACCCTATGTCTCCCCTATGGGACAAGTTCGGGCTACACCCTTGTCCTGAGGTTTCTCTTTGCACTCCTTTTATTTTCCCGGAGAGTCCTAGATTTGAATACGGGCCTCACAAATATCTCTCTGGTATAAAGTGTTACAAAGCTGCACCTAATCTCGTCCACGTTGACATGTGTGGCATAGGCAATAATAATAACAAGGCATTTATAAAGCGTTCTTTTCGCTGACAGCGCTGCTAAAGCGCTGGATATGATAAGACAATTAATAACAATGCGATAATTTTTGAAATTAAGAAGGTAAGTGGCCTTCAATGTCGCACATGGATATCCAACTCCGTAAAGGCGACTCTGGATGTAGTATGACCCTTATCACTACTATTTGATATCAATAAGCATTACATACCTTCACAGGAAATAATCAACAATGCTGTATCAACAACTATAAATCAGTTGAACAATTTAGTCCAAACTTGATTAATTCTTTATCGAAATCTGAAATGAGTCAATGCAATTGCTTTAGCCATTTTTGGGGTTTGGCGCTGGGCAGCGGCGCTTTTAGTTAGTTAGACACTTACTTATTGTGACAATAATAACACAAATTACACAACAACAAAGAACATTATTTATGTTCACGGGATAACTCAGATCATTAATCAAATGATGATAATATAATGCATTTTGGTTAATACAGAGAGATAGAGTAAGCGGTTAACGGTTCTAAACTGGTCAAATTGAAATCACGCACGATCTCCGCTCAAACTATATAATAACCGGATAACTACCACCAACCTAAAATAGCTCTATTAAAACAGGTAAATGATATAAAAAAACCTTTGGGTGGGTCCTACTGGATTGGTGAACACGTCAACGGTCTTGATCAAACTTTGAGCACGACGGGTAAATTATATCAAGAAACCTTTGGGTGGGTCCTACTGGATTGGTGAACACGTCAACGGTCTTGACCAAACTTTGAGCACAACGGGTAAATTATATAAAGAAACCTTAGGGTGGGTCCTACTGGATTGGTGAACACGTCAGCGGTCTTGATCAAACTTTGAGCACGACGGGTAAATTATATCAAGAAACCTTTGGGTGGGTCCTACTGGATTGGTGAACACGTCAACGGTCTTGACCAAACTTTGAGCACAACGGGTAAATTATATAAAGAAACCTTAGGGTGGGTCCTACTGGATTGGTGAACACGTCAACGGTCTTGATCAAACTTTGAGCACGACGGGTAAATTATATAAAGAAAACTTTGGGTGGGTCCTACTGGATTGGTGAACACGTCAGCGGTCTTGATCAAACATTGAGCACGATAATTCGAGTTTAGATAGGTTATACCTTCGAACATGCAAAGTTTAACATGTCACTGGAGATAATTCAATAGACGTCGTGGACGAACGTATATGAGTATATTCTGCATATATATTGTTAACAAATTATTACATTGTTCAAGCACGTAGCTAGGCGGTGCCAAGGTATGGAGGTGGGAGAGGATGAAGCAAACTTCCACCCTGAGTCTATGTTCCCTCCAGAAAAAACAATTGAAAAATATCTATCTCGTATTCTTTAACTGCGTATATGCTTTTCATTTGTAGTCAACAAATAAAACAGAGAGAATTTAGTTGAATATATATATATAGATATTTAGCTTTTCCTGATATTTGACTTTTGCAAAGACTGTGTAAATTTCACGCCATGGAGCGTTTCATAAGTATAAAAAATTTGACTCCCCCTGAATTTGGCTTATTCCACGCCCAAAAATAGGTGTCTGACTACATGCCTGACTTTGTTATCTATTTTTAAAGCTGTAATTATATACCCATAATTATATCCCTGTGCAAAGCTACATTTGTTAATCCAGCTATTTGTTAAGGCAATGGAGCAATTATATAAGTATAGAAAAATTTGACTCCCCCTGAATTTGGCTTATTCCACGCCCAAAAATAGGTGTCTGACTACATGCCTGACTTTGTTATCTATTTTTAAAGCTGTAATTATATACCCATGATTATATCCCTGTGCAAAGCTACATTTGTTAATCCAGCTATTTGTTAAGGCAATGGAGCAATTATATAAGTATAGAAAAATTTGACTCCCCCTGAATTTGGCTTATTCCACGCCCAAAAATAGGTGTCTGACTACATGCCTGACTTTGTTATCTATTTTTAAAGCTGTAATTATATAGCAATGATTATATCCCTGTGCAAAGCTACATTTGTTAATCCAACATTTATAAAGGGCATACTTTTACAGATTTCACATTAACAAGATGCGATTATTACCTGAAGCAATATTTTAACGGAAACGTTGCAACAAAGGTGTAATTTCCGTCATTCATCGCACAAATTATCTTCTTACCAACAACAACGGTGTATTTCTGGCTTTAAATCTGTGTTAACAACCATTGCCACAGGCTGTTATTGTTTGAAAACTTATTATTAGGAAAATACGCAGATATCTTAAAAGGTATATCATATTGTAGAATATATATGCGTCATTACGTGGGTCTCTATCACAGACATAAAATTCAGCAACAACACTTTGATCCCCTTTTAAGCTTTGCGGCAAATAGTAACGTCGGCATTATAGCATAGAAGTATTTGAAAATGACCATCGACGACAGGCAGTTGCTCGCTGATAACAGTTACCAAACTACAGAAATTTAGCTAAATGTTTTCCATTTATTACTCAATAAAGTTATCCTAAGATAGATCATTTTGTTACCTAGATGCAATATAATACATTATTAAAAGCAGTGTTTATTGCAACACTTATAACTCGAGAACAAATTGGAAGAATTTTCTAAATTTGTTACCATTGAATTCGATCATAGAATGGCACATACAAGGAAGATTATCTGCCTGTATATAATTTTGTTTGCAAACAGTGCTTTAACTACAGGCCAAAATCAGTTCATATTAAGACCTTATCTCCTATAACCTAGTAAAGGGTAAATATAGGCGTTAAAAATTTTTGGAGGTACGTGGCAGTAAAACAAGTTACCTGTAGTAATGATATAAACAGAATGTACCCTTCAAAAAACAATAATGTCAAAACGCGCATATTTTGTACGAAAATGTCGCCGATTGAATTACTGTTATTTATAACTTAGGATTGGTTGGTACAATTTGGATCAAACATTAATTCATATCACATAAAGCATTAGACAGAAAGCTTGCAAAATAACTATCACAGCAACATTATCTCCACCAGGAAAAACCCTGTACTTTTGGAAAATTTAGTGTAATTTTGCTGTTATCAAATATTTGCTTCGAAATTGTTGCTGAGTTAAGATAAATATTTACGATAAATAAATGTAAATTGGCACTGCTAACCCAACAATCGCCAATGCAGTTAATTCAGAATTCATTGGGCTGATGTTAGTACGATATTTTAATATCACCAGACTGGTCTTCAGTTTTGAAAGTAGGGAACGTCAAGATGGGATAATTGCTCTAATATAGAAGAGTATCGTCGTGATACACGGTTATACTCACTCATGAATTTGAAAGGGGTTATAAAATCATGTCTTCGTTTCGCCATCTACCCCTGGAAGATACGAACGTACTACCCAAAGTGGGTATCATCCCTTTCATAATCTCACCGGTTACTGCCACCATCATAGCTGCTGTTATTGCTTCAAGAAACCGTTGAGGCAACTGACGCCCCATCAGATATTGCAGATCCACAAACATAAAATATCCTTCCGAAAGCTGGAACAATATAACCCTGAAGTATTTTATATATTATAGTATGTATTATAGTATATATATATGGAAAGTGAAAAAATATTTTTGCTGATACATAAGCGCCTTCACGTGTTTGTCAGAGATTTGGGTTTATATAATCCTTAGACGTGAACCCTAAGACTAAATTCTATTGCTACCAAGCACACTGCACTAAGATTTTCCACATTCATACCGTACAACGTTACACATCTCAGGACTACTTATAGTAAAATCTGGATGAGGATTTGCAATTTCTGAGCGGTAATTAAAATGCTGGGTGTTATAAAAAAGGCTACATTCTTACCCGTTGTATCAGCTGGACTGGAAGGTTTTTGGGGCCATGTCTTCAATTATTATAGTTTATTATTTAATGCATGATTTACGATAAGAAGCGTGCGCATGGCCCTAATTATGTCACGCGTTCAAATGGGCCAGGTACTATGTCACGCAGACAGTCCAGCTCGACTATTAAAATTTTCAATAGCCTACTTCCTATAACTTAAGCCAGAGACTATTTAGTCCGCGAAGATTACTTTTTACTATACGTATCTGAATAATGCCCCAAACGCAGAATACATCTTAAAACACCATTGTATATATTAAAATTAAATATATAACTTAGAATTAGCGCGAAAATGCTATAGAACAAAATGTTATTACACTAAATACAACACTGAATAAAATTTCTCAATTAAGGGGTCAGCCGGACGCTCGGTTTGTTACACAGAGCCTAACTAAACTATCTGTATGTCACATTACGACTAGCTAAGCTATCAAAATGTACCATAGCAGGCTAGCTAAACTATAGTTCGCCCCAAATAGATGAGTTGGACGTAAAAACTAATTTTACATAGAGAAATAAAACGAACTTTATGATTTGTTGTGTCCTACTGTATCGAACATTAGTCAAATAAGCGAGAGATGTATATGTATAAAATTGAAATACATCGAGCGGAATTTCGTAAAATCACTAACGGTCAACTGTGGAAAAAAGATTCGTTTTGTCTGTCTGTGGTATGTATAACTCACCGTAGAATTGATGGATCTTCTTCATTTTTTTATTCCACGCGTAAGAGACTGGTATCTAATTCTGCATTGAGCTGCGTTAGGGTGGCTGTAAGGATTTCCTATACAAATTTTCACAAAACTGACAAGAAACTAAAACCGGTGCTATTTTGCCCATTTGTGGGTCATACTCATAGACCCTTCGGGTTAGGGGGGGTTATATGGTCTTGGCAGCGGGAAAGTTAGAAGGAGAAGGGAGTAACAAAACATTTTCTTTAGCCCCTCTTATACATTTGTAATTTTGCCGCTAATTACGAAAATATTCGTATTCTAGGAGAGGGGTGGGGACTGAGGAGAGTAAATGTGGCTTAGATGTGCGACGCTAAGACGTGCGGGAGGAAGTTGCGCTAGCGGAAAATTAAGGAGGCCGCCTTACGTACGGCAGCCTCTTTTTTCGATTATAAAGGGGGGCTGGCCCTACCTCTCTCCCCGCGTGCGGCGCCCCTAACTGTTCTTGTATTATTGCCGTTTCACACTTTGGAGGTTGTTTAGAAAACCTGATTTGAGACCACGAAAAATTTACTATACTCTGATATTGAGTTAATGGCAAGGCACAGCATCAAAAACTTTGGTCAGTCTGAAACTGAAGTTTAATTTTCGATTCTAAAGAAAATTTTCACGAGCGGTGCAAAATTTTTCACCTTTTCCACAGAAAAATTTTACACACAAAGCTAGCTGGTTCTCATTCCCATTCCCTTAGGCTACATCCTTGACGATCATACATTAGTTAACATTCAGTTGAAAAGACAATATTGTTTAAGAACTTTCTTGAATTTCTGTATACTTTTCTTTCAAAAATCAAAACTAATCAGTGGTTATATTTGTTCAACCGTAAATAAATCTGTGTTTTGATCATTCTATAATTTCAATTACGAATACTGAGATTCTAGGATCTTTTTATGTATTTAAACTTCAAAATAATAATAACTTTAATACCTCCAGATATAAATTTTGAACGGACACCGTCGTTGAGACAGCTACATATCCGCTGTAAGAGAGTACAAACATGGTAAATAGATGTAAGTATGCATCGGAAACTACGTTCTCCATATTTTCAATAAATAGATACTGAAAAGCATCGTAGAAAGTTGTTCCAAAATATTTGCATAGATATGAACCAAAATGTTGTAGGGAAAAATGTGTTATTGATATTTCCAGGAATTAAAGCCGGACACTGTAGAGTAAAGTTAGTTACTGATAGTTTGTTTCAAAACGGCGATATTTTCACAGAATGTATAATAGCGTTTAGTTGCCAAATATTCGATGAATCTCAATATGTTAGTCTGTCGTAACATTTGATACATCGGTACGTATGACAAATCGAGCAGCAATAGTTTGGCGTAGTAAGACGATGACGTTTTATTTTGCTACTTAATTAATATATCTTAATAGGTAATAAAGTAAATACACACATATCTTAAGAGGTATATACTTCATGTTGTAGAATATATATACGTCATTACTGAATAAATTTATCCTAAGATAGATCATCCTGTATGTTCGTCTGTTGTAACATTTGATACATCGGTATGTATGACAAATCGAGAAGCAGGAGTTTTGGCGTAGTAAGACGGTGGGAGTCTTATACCAATACTTAAATTAATAGATGAGCATTGAAAAACGTAATGGAAATTTGCTGAATATGTAAGGGCTTTTTTGATGAAAGACAGCGCAGCCTATAAAACTACAACAATTAAAATTATATTATCATTTATTCTCCTCCAAATATTGTGTAGTAATCCCAAGGGCCGTCACAAGAAGGGGTTTGGTGGTGGTGGGCAGTGGCACTCCCCACTTTCTTACTGACGAACGGGACAAAATAAATTGATGGGCACAGAATATAAATGGATTTCAATAACCAACCGACCCCCTGTCCATTTGAAGACGTTAGGACGTCCTTGAAAATAGTCCTAAACTCTAATCTAAATTCTATTTTATTTTTTTTTTAATTTCATGCAATTAAAACAATAATAATATTTAAAAATATCAAATATTATTAAATTAAACAGTATAATTATTAACATTTGAATTAAAAAAAATTAAAATTAAAATTGATAAAATTTTAATTACTAAAATTTAAATTGATTATTAAACAATAGTAATACCAATAATCCTGGTTCAAGTAACCGTAATGGGCGGTACGTTATAACGTTAGAAAAAAGAACAGCCTAGTGCGAGGGGTTCGGGGTGCTGCAGCCCCAACGACTTAGGCGTAGGCTTAGTGTATGTCTCATATAAGGACCTATGCTTAGGCTTAGTATATCGAGAACGGCATGATCTAAATTATATTTCCGCACCCTCAGGGTAACGTGGGTCATGGTAAGTACAGAATACTACTACTATTAACAATAATAATAATAATAATCGGAAACACAGAATTTTATCCGATCCACATGAAAACTAATGAATATCTCGAAAATCCATATATTTGAGTCAACCTTGTTCAGGTATACCAAATGGAACGACGTTGATAAGCAGTTGATCGAATGAATTGAACAATAAAACTTTTATTGGTTAAAGCCAGTTATAATTAAAAAGCTAAAATGAGCCTTTTGAAAACAATCCGCAATTATAAATATAGCAATACAAGTAACAATCTGGACAAATTTTATAGTTAGCAGCAGTGCACTGATATATATATATGTGAAAATATTTCATATAAAAATATTCACACAATGAAGTGTGCTTATAGTGAAAATATGTGTCCTAACAGTGAATTGTCAGTTTGGTCCTGGCCAAATCGTCTAAACTAAAATAACGTTGGAATAGTAAAATGTCTTCATTAGAAAAGGTTCCGGTACTTCCTGAGAAATTTCACTATAAACCCACTCTATTGCATGTATATATAACGTATATAGTGGATATATTGATACATAACATATATCGTATATATGGATTTATATAAGATTGCAGAATATTTCGATACTAAAAGCCTAACTGCGGGTTTAAAATATGTTTTCTTTGACCTACCAATGTAGTTTTTATGAAAAAAACTTATATAAGTTCAGTAATTATTACCCTTAGTACAGAATAGGAGATGATAATTGCTCAATCACAAGTCTTATGCGAGGCAAAATACAAGTCCCAGTGAATTGGCACACACGTTTCATTCCGGTATAAGATGCAGTTAACCAAATGGTTGATTTAAGAATTGAATAAACAAGTAGATAAACATGCTTAAGATATATATATATAAATTGGGGCGCCAATCAGAAAACCCATTGCAACATAACCACCAAATCATATATAGCTGATATAAATACGAAAATGTGACCAAAACTACATTTTTTGATGTCGCTTGGGTAATACATGCTTAAGAGATATAAATTGCAGCGACAATCGGAAAACCCATTGCAAGTTACACATATAGATAAAACTGAATTTTGCAAGCCTAATTTTCCTGGAATGCGTTGGGACAGAATCAGATTTTATTAGCTCTACTTAAGTTCTAGAGTGATATTTTCAACGAATCCTTCTTTCCAAAATAACAATATATAAGTTTTTAGACAAATTTGCTAATTTATGAAAAATATTTATGGAAATCATATAACGGTACTGAAGTTGGCAGAATACATTTCATACACTTTTTGACCAAACGCGGGTGTTTACGTTATAAAGGATCCACCATGTGAAAGTTTTGTTTGGCAATAGTCTACACCATATCATCCACTAAATTATTACGCTATATAATAAAGCAGAGTGTCATATGAGACCACCTAGTTATTACTATGGTATTTTCGACACCGTACAATGAGTGAATGCTAACGTTTGTGAATACTGTGGCTATGATCGTGTCAGCGACATCAAAATTGAGTACGCACAAGATTCCGCACATTCTATCACTACGCGTCATGACACATTTTCAAAACTAATTCGCGCTTTCTCATCCATCCTACCATTAGGCGTCATGACACTTTTTCAAAACTAATTCGCGCTTTCTCATCCATTCTATCACTACGCGTCATGACACTTTGTCAAAACTAATTCGCGCTTTCTCATCCATTCTATCACTACGCGTCATGACACTTTGTCAAAACTAATTCGCGCTTTCTCATCCATTCTATCATTACGCGTAATGATAGAATGAATGAGAAAGCGCGAATTAGTTTTGAAAAGTGTCATGACGCGTAATGATAGAATGGATGGGGAGAGCGCAATTAGTTTTGACAAAGTGTCATGACGCGTAGTGATAGAATGGATGAGAAGCGCGAATTAGTTTTGACGAAGTGTCATGACGCATAATAAGATAGAATGAATAAAGCGCGAATTAGTTTTGGAAAAGTGTCATGACGCCTAATGGTAGGATGGATCGAGAAAGCGCGATTAGTTTTGAAAATGTGTCATGACGCGTAGTGATAGAATGTGCGGAATCTTGTGGTACTCAATTTTGATGTCGCTGACACGATCATCACCACAAGTCTTCACAAAACGTTAGCATTCACTGGTACGGTGAAAATACCATAGTAATAACTAGGTGGTCTCATATGACACTCTGCTTTATTCTATCACGTAATAATTTATCATGGATGATATGGTGTAGACTATTGCCAAACAAAACTTTCACATGGTGAATTGCTTTATAACGTAAACACACATTTGGGTCAAATTGTATGAAAAATGTATTCTCCAAGCTAGTACCGTTATATGATTTCCATAAGAAAATATTTTTTTTTTTCATAAATTAGCAAATTTGTCTAGAAACTTATATATTACTATTTGGAAAAAGAGAAGGATTGCATTGAAAATATCACTTTCTCAACTTCAGTCAAGCTGAAATCTCCCCCCCAAAAAAAAAAAAATTTTTAGGCTCAAAATTCAGTTTTTATACTATATGTATTAACTTGCAATGAGTTTTCGATTGTCGCTGCAATTTATATCTCTTAAGCATGTATTACCCAAGCGACATCAAAAAATGTAGTTTTGGCAGCAGATTTTTTCAGTTTATATCAGCTATATATGATTTCGTGGTTATGTTGCAATAGGGTTTTTTTCTGATTGCGGCGCCCCAAGTTATATATATATAACATGCTTTTTATCTACCTTGTTTATTCAATTCTTGAATCAACCATTTTGGTTAACTGCATCTTCTGTGCAAAAATAAAAAATTATATAAACTAGGCTAAACTGTATTTGCTACATAAGCTTATGATTGACAATTAGTCTCCCTATTACTAAGGGTAATAATTACTGAACTTATATAAGTTTTTTTTCATAAAAAACTACATTGGTGCCATGTCAAAGGACAATTATTTTAAACCCGCAGTTAGGCTTTTGCAGTATCGAAAACACTCTGCAATCTTATATATATATCCATATATACGATATATGTTATGTATCGATATATCCACTATACACTTTATATATACATGCTATCAAGTAGGTTTACTCAGTGAAATTTCTCAGAAAGTACCGGAAACCTTTTCTAATGAAGACATTTTACTATTTCTATACGTTATTTTTTTAGTTTAGACGATTTCGCCGAAAAGACTCAAACTGACAATTCACTGTTAGGACACATATTTTCACTATCAGCACACTTCATTGTGTGAATATTTTTATATAAAATATTTTCACATATATATATATCAGTGCACTGCTGCTAACTCTAAAAATTTGTCCAGATTATTTCTATGTATCGCTATATTGATAATTGCGGATTGTTTTCAAAAGGCTCATTTTAACTTTTTTAATTATAACTGGCTTTAACCAATCAAAAGTTTTTATTGTTCAATTCATTCGATCAACTGCTATATCAACATCATTTCCATTTGGTATACCTGAACAAGGTTGACTCAAATATATGGATTTTCGAGATATTCATTAGTTTTCATGTGGATCGGATAAAATTCTGTGTTTCCGATTATTATTATTATTATTGTTAATAGTAGTAGTATTCTGTACTTACCATGACCCACGTTACCCTGAGGGTGCGGAAATATAATTTAGATCATGCCGTTCTCGATATACTAAGCCTAAGCATAGGTCCTTATATGAGACATACACTAAGCCTACGCCTAAGTCGTTGGGGCTGCAGCACCCCGAACCCCTCGCACTAGGCTGTTCTTTTTTCTAACGTTATAACGTACCGCCCATTACGGTTACTTGAACCAGGATTATTGGTATTACTATTGTTTAATAATCAATTTAAATTTTAGTAATTAAAATTTTATCAATTTTAATTTTAATTTTTTTTAATTCAAATGTTAATAATTATACTGTTTAATTTAATAATATTTGATATTTTTAAATATTATTATTGTTTTAATTGCATGAAATTAAAAAAAAAATAAAATAGAATTTAGATTAGAGTTTAGGACTATTTTCAAGGACGTCCTAACGTCTTCAAATGGACAGGGGGTCGGTTGGTTATTGAAATCCATTTATATTCTGTGCCCATCAATTTATTTTGTCCCGTTCGTCAGTAAGAAAGTGGGGAGTGCCACTGCCCACCACCACCAAACCCCTTCTTGTGACGGCCCTTGGGATTACTACACAATATTTGGAGGAGAATAAATGATAATATAATTTTAATTGTTGTAGTTTTATAGGCTGCGCTGTCTTTCATCAAAAAAGCCCTTACATATTCAGCAAATTTCCATTACGTTTTTCAATGCTCATCTATTAATTTAAGTATTGGTATAAGATTTTCACCGTCTACACGCCGAAACTCCTGCTTCCTCGATTTGTCATACATACCGAAAATGTATATCCAAATGTTCAACAGACGAAAGACGTACAAAATAATCTATCTTAGGGATAAATTTATTCAGTAATGACGTATATATATATATTCTTCAACATGAAATCTGTGCTGCTTAAGATATGTGTGTATTTACTTTATTACCTATTAAATATCTCTAATTTGAGTTGCACAAATAAAACGTCATAGGGGCTCTTTACTACGCAAAAAAATTTTTGCTCGATTTGTCATCTCACTTACAGATGTATCAAATGTTTACGACAGACTAACATATTGAGAATTCATAGGATATTTGGCAACTGCAAACGCTATTATACATTCTGTGAAAAATATCGCGGTTTTGAAACGAACTATCATTAACTAACTTTACTCTACAGTGTCAGACTTTAATTCCTGGAAATATGAATAACACATTTTTCCTCTTTCATTTTGAGTTCCATATCTATGCAGAATATTTTCGAACAACTTTCTACGAATAATTTTTCAGTATCTATTTTATTGAAAATATGAAAAACTAAATTGCAATAATGCATCCTTGCATCTATTTACCATGTTTGTACTACTTCTTACAGCGGATATGTAGTTGTACTGTAAACAACAGCATGTGCAATTTCAAAATTTATATCTGGAGGTATTAAAGTTATTATTATAGTTTTGAAGTTTAAATACATAAAAAAATACCTCTAATTTCTCAGCTATTCGTAATTGAAATTATCGAATGATCAAAACACAGAATTTTATTTTACGGTTGAACAAATATAACCGCTGATTGCATTTTTTGATTTTTGAAAGAAAAGTATACAGAAATTCCATAAAATCCCTTAAACATATATTGTCTCTTTCAACTGAATGTTAACTAATGTATGATCGTCAAGGATGTAGCCTAAGGGAAAAATCGAAAATGAGAACCAGCTAGCTTTGTGTGTAAAATTTTTTCTGTGAAAAAACAAGGTGAAAAAAATTTTGCACCGCTCGTGAAAATTTTCTTTTTAAATCGAACTTTACCATTACTCTCAGATTTTTGAGCCAACCGAATTTTTTTGATGCTGTGCCTCCCCGTTAACTCAATATCAGAGTAGTTGAATTTTTTCAGGTTCAAACGAATTTTTTCTAAAGAAGCAACAAAGTGTGAAACGGCAATAATACGAGAACAGTTAGGGGGGCCGCGCGCGGGGAGAGAGGTAAATTCAGCCCCCCTTTTTATAATCGAAAAAAGAGGCTGCCGTACATTGAGGCGGCGGCCTTAATTTTCCGCTAGCGCAACTTCCTCCCGCACGTCTTAGCGTCGGCACGTGGCCAACCCGCATTTACTCTCCTCAGTCCCCACCCCTCTCCTAGAATACAAATATTTCCTTGATTAGCGGCAAAATTACAAATAGGTAAGAAAGACTAAAGAAAATGTTTTGTTCCTCCCTTCTCCTTCTAACTTTTCCCGCTGCTTTTCTCATTTAACCCCCCCTAACCCGAAAGGTCTATGTATAAGACCCCAGCAAATGGGCAAAATAGCACCGGTTTTAGTTTCTTGTCAGTTTTGTGAAAAAAGTTGTATCAGAAAATCTTACAGCCACCCTAACGCAGCTCAATGCAGAATTGGTACCAGTCTCTTACGCGTGGAATAAAAAATGGAAAAGAAGAATTCCATCAATTCTACATAATTTCCTTGCGTACCACAAACAAACAAAACAAAAATCTTTTTCACAGTTGACCGTTATGATTTACGAAAATTCCCCCGCTCGATCTATTTCAATTTTATACATATACATATTCTCGCTTATTTGACTAATGTTGGGTACAGTAGGACACGACGAATCATAAAGTTCGTTTTATTCTCTATGTAAAAAGTATTACGTCAAGCTCGCTATTTGGCAAACTCCTAGTTTAGCTAGTACTGTGGTACATTTTGATAGCTTAGCTAGTCGTAATGTGACATACAAATCAGTTTTATTAACTCTGTGTAAAGCAAACCGAGCGTCCGCTGACCCCTTAATTGAGAAAATTTATTCAGTGTTATTATTTAGTGTAAGATAACGTTTTGTTCTATAGCATTTTTGGCGCTAATTCTAAGTTATATATTTAATTTTAATATATACAATGGTGTTTTAAGATGTATTCTGCGTTTGGGGCAAAGAATTATTCAGATACGTATAGTAAAAAAGTAATCTTCGCGGACTAAAATAGTCTCTGGCTCAAAGTTATAGGAAGTAGGCTATTGAAAATTTTAATAGTGCAGTTTTTGGACTGTCTGCGTGACATAGTACCTGGCCCATTCTAACGCGTGACACAATTAGGGCCATGCGCACGCTTCTTATGCATTAAATCATGCATTAAATAATAAACTATAATAATTGAAGACATGGCCCCAAAAACCTTCCAGCTCCAGCTGATACAAGGGGTAAGAATGATAGCCTTTTTTATAACACCCAGCATTTTAATTACCGCTCAGAAATTGCAAATCCTAGATTTCAGATTTTACTATAAGTAGTCCCTGAGATGTGTAACGTTGTACGGGTATGAATGTGGAAAAATCTTAGTGCAGTGTGCTTGGTAGCAATAGAATTTAGTCTTAGGGTTCACGTCTAAGCATTATGTATAAACCCAAATCTCTGACAAACACGTGAAGGCGCCTATGTATCAGCAAAAATATTTTTTCACTTTTCATATATATATACTATAATACATACTATAATATATAAATACTTCAGGGTTATATTGTTCCAGCTTTCGGAAGGATATTTTTATGTTTGTGGATCTGCAATATCTGATGAGGCGTCAGTTGCCTCAACGGTTTCTTGAAGCAATAACAGCAGCTATGATGGTGGCAGTAACCGGTGAGATTATGAAAGGGATGATACCCACTTTGGGTAGTACGTTCGTATCTTCCAGGGGTAGATGGCGAAACGAAGACATGATTTTATAACCCCTTTCAAATTCATGAGTGAGTATAACCGTGTATCACGACGATACTCTTCTATATTAGAGCAATTATCCCATCTTGACGTTCCCTACTTTCAAAACTGAAGACCAGTCTGGTGATATTAAAATATCGTACTAACATCAGCCCAATGAATTCTGAATTAACTGCATTGGCGACTGTTGGGTTAGTCGTCTCTTTTTACATGTACTGTAAATACTTATTTTAACCCAGCAAACATTTCCAAGTAATATTTGATAACAGAATAATTATACTAAATTTTCCAACTTGGTGGAGAGATAGTTGATGTGATATTTATTTTGCAAGCTTTCTATATAATGGTGTATGTGCCATGAATGTTCGAGCCAAATAGTACCAACCAACCCCAAGTAATAAATAACAGCACCTCAACCGACAATATGACGGTCCAAAATATGGGGGGGTCGACGCTATCGTCACATTAAGGGCATATTCGGCTTATATTATATCATTACTACAGGTAAGATTTTTTATGCCACGTACAATAGAAAACTTTTAACGCTTTGTGTTTGCCTCTTACTAGGTTATAGATGATAAATTTTAATCCGATCTGAGTTTGGTTCGAAATCATGGGTTTGTTCAACCCCTACTGGCAAACAAACGGAAACACATGCAAATAATCTCTCTTGCTCGTGCAATTCATTGATCACATAAAATGGTACAAAATTTAGGAGATTCTTCCGATAGGTTCTGGAGTTATAGGTGTTGCAATAAACATTCGCGTTTAATAATGAATAGCGCAACTAGGCAACAAGATCATCTGCCTTATGATAAATTTATTCAGTAATAAGTTGAAAACCGCATTTTGCTAAAAATTCCTGTTGTTTGGTGGCTGTTATCTGCGAGCAATGGCCGCTTGTTTATGGTCATTTTAAAATAGACTTTATAGAATGCCGACGTTACTATTTGCCGCAAAGCTTAAAAGGGATCAAATGTTGTTGCTGAATTTTATGTCTGCGCAATAGAGAATTTATGTAATGACGCATATATATTCTACAATATGATATACCTTTTAAGATATCTGTGGATTTTCCTAATAATAAGTTTTCAAACAATAACAGCCTGTGGCAATGGTTGTTAACACAGATTTCTTTAAAGCCAGAAATACACCGTTGTTGTTGTTGGTAAGAAGATAATTTGTGCGATGAATGACGGAAATTACACCTTTGTTGCAACGTTTCCGTTAAAATATTGCTTCAGGTAATAATCGCATCTTGTTAATGTGAAATCTGTAAAAGTATGCCCTTTATAAATGTTGGATTAACAAATGTAGCTTTGCACAGGGATATAATCATTGCTATAATTACAGCTTTAAAAAATACAGTACAAAGTCAGGCATGTAGTCAGACACCTATTTTTGGGCGTGGAATAAGCCAAATTTAGGGGGAGTCAAATTTTTCTATACTTATATAATTATTCTATTGCTTTTAACGAGTGAGCGAGAATATATTATTGTATGTAACAAGATAAGGAAGACAAATGCGACTTTCGACCAGTGTAACTTTTACGGGCGGAAGTGAAATATCATTCTCGATATACTAAATTTTAGCCTAAGCTAACATCTCTATATGATCCATATACCAATCCTAAGCCTAGGTCGGGTGGCTACTGCTCCCCGAAATCAGCACTCTGTTCTTTTTTTAACGATATAAAGTACGGCCCTAAAGGTGACATGGGTTCCAAATGATTTTCGCTGCATTGAAATTCCGTTTGTCAAGTTTGCAATTTAAACGTCCCTGAATACAGCATACAATTTTAAATTGTCAGAGAGAATGTGCCCACGCAATAAAACTAAAATTTAAAACATTATATTGTACAATATCGAAAAACTCATGCTGGCCTGACCACCACCATTCCTCTGCCCATAGCAGTGCATATTGGACAGTCCTGTTTAAAAAATTGTTTCCTCAATAGTTCTTTTACAAAAACCACACGGTCTATTAATAATGATTGATATACAAATAATATAAAACATGTTTATTTTAAAACTATATTTTTAATTTTTATATTAAATTGAATGATATTATTGTCAGTGTCGATTTTATGCAGTTGTCATTTTTACCATTGCACTGCTGTCGTAAGTTCTACCAAAGCAGATTAGAGTTTGTGATATAATTTGGGTAGGTTAATCAATTTTTTCGTTATCATCAACCTAGACATGATATATGAACAAATTGGTAAGAGCTACGTAAAGGCAGTCCTCCACTAGCTGCAAATAATGCACATGCGACAAAATACGTCTTTGACCATACATACTGACGCTCCGAGGTCCCAGGTAGGTAGACGTGGGACTTCGTCTCAGGAGAGTAGAGGCCCTCGGGGAGGGGCAGGTCGTTAAAAAGGCGGGGATGGTCTTAGGAGTAGACACCCTCGGGGGCAGGTGGTCAGGCAGAATAAAGGCCATCGGTGGGCAGGTCGTCAAGGAGGGTCGAGGACCTCGGCGGGATGTCACCAGGGGGTACAGGTAGACCCCTTACCGAGATTTTTGCTAATTTTACGTATTTTTTGCCGATTTCACCCCAAGTTTTGCTAATATTTGCTAAAATTGTGGCACGCATTGGAGTGGAAGGGGCGGGGTGCCGATGAAACCGTTAGCGTGACACCCTCAAGTAGACCAGGAAGCGATGGGGGATCCGAGGGGGTAGCCTCGTTGGATCACTGCTGCGTTATGAATGGCCCTTCACAGTTGGTATTGCTATATTAACATCGAAATAATATGGTTGGCGTTTGTTTGACAGTACAATAAGGGCACTAGCTTCTGTACAGGTGATATCGCACTGTCAAGTATAATTTCCTAACTCACGGCGTTTCTATGTATATGCCTTTATTCTTACAAATCGTCTTTCTAATACCTAAATGCTATTAACTTCTTCAGATAAATATATATATATATGTATATATATATATATATATATATATATATATATATTATTTATTTATTTATTTATTTATTTATATTTATTTATTTATTTATTTATTAAACTTAATATACAGTAAAACACAATGATATTTCAAAACAAACTGATAAGCAAACTGTTTTTATAAATTTTGCAACTTTTCAAGTTTTCCCATCATAAAATTTTAAGTTTTGGTAAAAATATTGACTACAGCAGACTGTTTTGTATAATACCATTTACGTATCGTCAATGTTGCCTATGGGAGATATGCCGGTAGTGTCGGGTAGCGAACCAGTTGGCGGTGTATAAAATTTTTCCTCCCATAGGATTTGCCCCTATAAGGTGTAGGTTCCCGGTGTATGAAATTTTCCCCTTTCACTGAAATATTTGTGAATTTAAGAAATTTCTTTGAATGTCTCACTCAGATATTCTTTAATTGGAAATTCAAAATCTTATTTATTTCTGAATTTCTTTTCTTTGAAATTTCTGAGATAATAATTTTAAAATTTGAAGGAATATTTCTTTGAATTTTAAAAGAATATCTGGTGGTGCAAAATTCAAAGAAATTTCCTTTAAATTTCACAGAATATATTTTCAGTGTAGGATTTGCCCCTATAAGGTATAGGATTCCTCCGTGGGATTGCAGGATTTACCTATATCAGGTAAAGGTTTCTATCGTTGTCTTTTTGTTTGACGAAAAGAATATTTTTGGGAAAACAGAAGATCATTATTTTATAAGAACGAGAAGTAGTGCTGGTTGTAAAAAAATCTTGGAGCTTCTCTAAAAGTTACCCAACTATGTTTGTCTTTTATGATTTTGCCGAGCTTTTGAAGCAATATTCGAGGTTATCCTGCTGTGATAACTTTGGGAGTAACTATTACATAATATTACACAATTTATGGGCCGTCCTGTTAACTTCAAAGCCCACCGTTGCCCAACACTAGTAGCTAGC